>JBAMBR010003891.1:0-130216 GCA_037044475.1 Zaprionus obscuricornis
TATTTGTCTTGTGATAAAGTTATAACATAACATAGATTCTAACCTGAGATTGAACTCTTCAAGCAAAATTTATTCAAAGCATTAATTTTAAATTTAATTAAAAAAAAAAACTTGTGATTTTGTGAATTTTTATATCTTTTAAACGGTTTTCTATTTATTTTGCATTTATGTAAATCGAATCTTAAGCCCAACTTTAATATATTCTTTGATTTGTTTCAACAAACAAGTGCACTATTTCCAGGGTTAGTATCGTTGTCGGAACCAGGATTAGTTAATACATCACAACTATAATATATTTAATTATATTATATATATATAGATGATATATTTAATTCTAAATTGCTTTAGAAATAACATAATCATAGAGATCTATATAGATGTATTAACTAGTTTTGAGTTGTGATTCATTTTGTTAACCCTGTTTCCGCAACGATACAATAAAAACTTGTTTGTTGAAACAAATCAAAGAATATATTAAAGTTGGGCTTAAGATTCGATTTACATAAATGCAAAATAAATAGAAAACCGTTTAAAAGATATAAAAATTCACAAAATCACAAGTTTTTTTTTTTAATTAAATTTAAAATTAATGCTTTGAATAAATTTTGCTTGAAGAGTTCAATCTCAGGTTAGAATCTATGTTATGTTATAACTTTATCACAAGACAAATATCATATATATGAATATAATATAAACTTCAAGAGGACTTAGAATTTTTCTAGAATTTATTAAAGAATTATTAAAGAATAATTATCAAATATATTCTTATAATTATGTATTATATATACATATACTATATATATAATATATATGTATATATTCTCTTGTGATTTATTCATAATTTTTATGTTGTTTACTAAGTGTGAAGAAACATTATTTGAGGAACTTTATAATCAGATTATTAACACTCTTATGCGAATAGAATTAAAGAAAAAAAAATACAACTAATGCGAAAAAATAGAAGTATTTTTTTTAGCGTAATAATAGTCATTATTGGGTATTAACACGGAAGCTGGATGACTTTTAATTTTGATCGAAATCGCAGATTGTCTAAAAACAAATTTATGTTTATTGCTGGAAATTCCCAAATTGATCAATGATCAATGATTGTTTGTTAAGCACAAGCATATTAAATTACCACAACATACTAATAATATATAAATACATTTACATATATATGTAAATATATATGTGCGGAGTTTTCGTATTGATTTTAATTTTCTTTGATCTTTTGATGTCTGTTTTTTTTTTTTTTTTTTTAAATACATATATATTTTGATATTCGAATAGGCAAGATCGGCAAATAAAACTTTCAAGTGCCATAAATCAGCACAGTTGGACGGAAGCATAGATCGATTGTACTATACAGAGACCATCTTCATTATCATGATCATTATATGCATCTGTACTCTGTTGCCTACTTCATGTCTCCAGATTCACATGTGCGACACAGACATTGAGATCAACAACAACGCATTTTCCTACAAGCTTGACAAGTTTTCACTTCGATTTTCGATATGTGCCGTTAAGATATTATTGTTTGTGTTGTTTGTGTGCACGATTATATACATGTACGTATATATGTACGTATATACGCATGTGAATATATGTGTTGTCATGTGATTTAAGAGTACCGTAAATCACGTCGCTTGTCTAATTTCGTCTCGCTTGAGATTCTCCACATACTTGCCAACTCAATGGAATTATTTCTTCATCTCTTACTTGTCAAGTGCTTCCAGCACAGCCTCTGATTTTGCTCCACAATTGTGGCACATTTTGCACATCTTCAATGTGTCCGTTTATCTGTATCTGTCTGTGCCTGTGTCTGTGTCTGTCCACACTTATCGATGACTGTTTTACACTTATAACTTAAGACGTGCCTTAGCATCTTTATCAGCTGCATACAACATTTGTATCTATATCTGTATTTGTATCCGTATCTGTGACTTACATCTTCATTTATATAAATAAAACTCATTTCATATTTTTTGCTGTCGTGATATGATTCGAGTATCTCTTACTGCCTATAGCAAAAATGTATCCCAATGAGGCATAACTGTTTAACAGTGACTAGTTTAATACTCTTACAAGAATATGAACTTTGTAACACATGAAAGTGGAGATGACAGACACCTTAAATTATACACATTGTAGATCAGCAGCACAGACAGATCCTAAGTCCACGGTATATTCATGAGCACCAGAAATGTAGATCATGACCTAAATGTGCTGAAAATTGGCTATAGGATACATCAAATTGTCAAATTGCCAAAGGTTAGCTTTGCCGCCTAGCCGGCTTCATCCTCAAGACATTCCAGACTGGATCTTGACGTCAATGTTAGGTTTTAGCTATAACTGCAATTTAATTGATATTTCCTTTTAGCCTTTAAATTCTTACTAAATAATTATTAGAAATAATCAAAATTTATATTTTTTTTATTTTTTGTATCCTGTTATATTAAGTTGTCAAAGTTGTGTAATCGTATGCAAATAAATAAATAAATAAATAATTATATAATTTAACAGGTCTATGATAATATGTTTTGGTGCATTACAAGTTCCTCGCCAAAAAAAATATACCCTCTCTGGAAATCAATCAATTAAACTTCACTTGTGTATATGCAATATTATGAAGGAGTGATATTTTTCATCATTGTCTTTGTGATGTGATGTGATAAGAAAACAATCGGAATTCTAAGTTTCTTCAAATGACTTTAAAACTTTGAAAAATACAATTTTTTTCATAATATTTATGTGCGCTTTACACTTTACACTTTTTTATGTACTTTATGTACATAACAGTAAATTTTTTTAGGCACTAAAGAAAATCCCTATTAATTTTGTACTCTGTGCGCATTAAAAATGGGAAAATAATTTAAAAATAGCCGAAAGTGTTTGAAAGTACAGAAAATAAAATTATAACTTTAATACAAATTTTTGTTACTTTGTTTCAACCGTCACGACCTGCAGTAGTGTACATTCAGACTTATTCTGATAATAATCATTTACAGTTGTAAACTGAATTATATATGTAATTTTTCTTGTTAAAATCAAAAAAGAAAAATTATATTCGCCACGTCGAATATTGCATACCCTTACAAGATTAAGCAGTATGTTATGATATGTACCATGGATTAAATGATAATGAATCAAGCCCATTCTGACAATCTTTAGTATATCGTACAGTAGCGTCTATGCCAAATATCAAGATGATGGATTGAAATAAAATAGGAAGTTAGTAATCGGTAAAGAACACTACTTAATAGACAGATGGTTCTATTTGTGAATATACTTCGTTAGGTTTTAAAGGTCTCCTTCTGAATTTTACTCTTGCAGGAATATATTAAACTGATAATAATATTTCATTCGTCAGACAAAACAATATTGATGCGATAAGAAAACCGTAATTATGGCTTGAGAATCGAAATACTTAATAAGAATACATTATATATATATATATATATAAATATTTATATACATATATAAGAAGTCAAGCGGAAGTTTAATAATCTCTTCTTCATGCGCTTTCCAGTTTAAACTAACTGTTTTATGGCAGCTATTTAATACACTGATCCGATCCAAGTTATTGAGAACCTATAATAGGTTTCTTTTAGATAGATTTAAAACTAAGAGAATAGTTTTGGGTTGAAACAGACAGACGAACAGATGTCCAACCAACTAATATATGATATTTGCGACTTTTCATTTTGGACGTTATAAACTCTCTGGCTACATTTATACTATCTTGCAGGGGCGAAAAATTATTGCAAAAAATTAGCTTCTTCGTTCTATTTCCAAGCGAGGTTCTTCTTTGAACTTTAGAGAAATATTATTTTCAAATTTCAAATCTTCTAAACGATAACTTGTACTAAATTTATAGTTTCTAAGTATTTTGGCCAATGTAACTTTTAATGATATCAACGCATACTTCCAACCTGCAAAGAAAAAACAACGACTAATGACGATTTATGCTTATTCACAATAACTTTAAATTTACCTATGCAATTTCGTTTGCCCTTTAAAAAGGGTATAAACGCGTAAGGATGTTTATCTTTCAAATTTTGTGGCTGACAATTATCGGGATTGAAAGAGTCTGCCTCGGGTCCCCATATCTCCTTATTACGATGTGTGTGAAGAATACTTATGCAAACTTGTAGTCCTTTAGGTAGCAAAACTCCGTTTGACAGTGTGACATCTTCTGTTAATTTTCGTAAAGCTAAAGGAATAGCTGGCATCAACCGCAAGCTCTCATTTATCACCATATCTAAGTACTCCAGTTTTTGCATGTCATCGTTGGTAAAGTCAAAGTTTCCAAAATTTGGAAAAACTGATTTAATTTCCTCATAAACCTTCTCTTGGTACTTAGGGAACATGGCTAGGAGCATCAGAGTGTGAGCAAGTGTGACTGCAGTTGTTTCAAAAGCGGCAAAAACAATAGTGTGAGCCTCATCTTCCATATCATTGTAACTAAAAGTTCCATTTTTAAACTGGTCAATGGCTAGCTTTAAAAATGTTTTATTTTTATTCTTCAATGGAATATTTCGTTCATCAATTATATCATCAGGGATAAGTTTGCTATCAACAATCTACAAATAATGTTATTACAATGTAGCTGTGAACAGTATTGGTTAGTCTAGAATTACCTCTTTTATAAAATTCCGAATAGATTTATCTGCATTTACAATGATTTCTTCAATTCCCGTCAAATTTCGTAAAAGTTTATTATTAAGCCAAGGTCTTACAATTAATGTCATAACAGTCTCATGAATACTATTTGTAATAAATGTTGAAATATTTTTGATAAGAATAGATAAAAATTGCTATATAAACTTACCGTTCATAAAATGGGAGAACTGAAGCGTTCTTATAGTTTTTATTCATCTTTATATCACTTCCCATTGTAGTTTCTGTGTATATTATAAGATTAGTACCATACAATATTAAGTAAATTAACTTACGCGAAGCAATTCTAAGCGAATAGTCCTTAAAAACTGTCAGTAAATTGTGTTCTCCCTTTCCAACCAGTTTATCCAGCTCCCTCAGTAAAGTTTTTGATTCGCTATTGAAAATTGACAAAAAGCCAAGAAGGAATGTCTGTCCAAAGGCAGGATTTAATACTCTGCGGTGCTTACTCCAAATTGGTTCTATGGTTGGATAGTAATATTATGTTAGAGTGAAATTACAAAGATTCAATTTATACCAATACCGTTAAGTACAAGTACTCCAGAACCCAGAACTTCTTTTAGTTCATTATATACAAATGGTGGTTTATTCAGAGCATTGGGAGAGTTTAAAATTTCTTTATTTAATTCGGGCTCGCACACAAAAAATATTGGGGTTACACCAAACCACCCCATCCACATATTTCCATATATTTTAATTGTAAAAAATATTTCAGTTAAGAATCCTATAAGCAAATAATAAATATAACAATATTAAATTAATAACTTTAAAAAATAATCGATCACAAAATACCATTTTTTGTCATAAATTTGTGTAAACTGCCAATTAACGGATATCCCCAAGGACCCGGTACTTTCAACATAAGTTGGTAAAGTCTTCGTCGACTCCATAGTACATATATCCATAAAATGAAAAGAGTGCTTAACCACAATTGGCTTGATAACATTTTTAGACCTTATGCTTAGAAATACGTTTTCACTTTGTCAATATTTAATTCTTGTGTAGGTATTTATATAAATGTCATAGTCTCATGCTAAGTTTAAATTCCAACAAGAAATACTAAAAAATACACCAGTTTATATTTAAATTTACTTTAAATAATAGTTTTAATTATTACACTTTTGCTCTAAACTTATCATTTTTATATTTTTATACCCGGGACCCGCAGGGTAAAGCGGGTAGATTGAATTTGTAACACCAGCAAATGAATATTAACTATAAATATAAATAAATCTTACTTATGAACATTGGAACATATAAGTTCGTATGAAAACCAGATACAGAAAACAAAGTGTCTGAATAATAAAAATGTAAATTATGCAAGTTATAAGTTTCAGCACATGGGTACTTGGTATCACACAGTTGAGCAGTACCGACGACAGCTTTCGTAGTTATTTATATGCCCACTTCAAGGTTAGAATGTGAATAAAAGTAAAGTCACTACTTTTACACATTTTTGTTCTCTTTGTACATTAACATGGAATCCAAATTTTTTTCGCCACCTCGACAATTTCACACCCTTGCAGGTTTAAAAAAAAACTTTCGTAAAAATATCTATTTTTGAATGATACATGATACATACATTTAGTGACTGGTATATTGGTACGATTTGGATTAAATTTTGAGGATATTTATATATCATTAAAATCAAATACTGCCGGATAAATCAGTATACTTTTCATACAAACCATTTTCGACCGATCGATCTGATAAAACTTATAGTAATACAAAGTAATTGTGCCAAGTTTTTTTGAGGTAGCATTAAAACTCTGAATGAAAAATTATATTATGATATGAGGCAGACACTTTAAAATTCAAAATTTTAAATATATATTTACGTATAATGTATAAATTAATACTTTGAAATAATATATTAGAAAATTCTTAGATTTTGAATTCCAGGGTTCAAGTCAATTACTGTCGTGTGCTGAATGTAGCGTTCCTTAACAGTTTTTTAATAATTTCTATGATTTTCTATGTTTTAAAGAAATGCAGTACTTTTTTTTTTGTATATTAGAATCTAATACATAAGCTTAAGTTCGGAATTCCAATTGTAAGGAAGGCTCATTCTTAAATTTGAGAAAAATATGATTAGCGATTTCAAAATCTTCAGGTCGAAACGTTGTTTTAAATCTATAATTTCTTAAAAGTTTTATCAAAGTGACTTTTAATGATAGTAAAGCATACTTCCAACCTAAAAAACAATTAATGAAATTCAAAAAGATATGATAATTTAAAAAATATTTCAAATAAGTATGTGTACAATGTTTTCTTCATACCAATGCAATTTCGTTTCCCTTTTAGAAATGGAATTAAAGCGTAGGGATGCTTTTCCTGTAAATTTTGTGGTAAACAATTCTCAGGATTAAAAGTATCAGCATTTTGTCCCCAAATATCCTTATTATGGTGAATATGGTAAATACTAATAAAAATATTAAGATTTTTTGGTATGACAAGTCCAGTTGAAAGTGTTATATCTCCCGTTAATTGACGTGCGACACAAGGTACAACTGGCATAACACGCATACTTTCATTAATTACCATATCCAAATATTTAAGCTTTTGCATATCATTGTAAGATACTTCAAAGTCCCCACAATCAGGAAAAACCGACTTTATTTCCTCGAAAACTCTATTTTGATATTCAGGAAACATGGCTAGTTGTACCAGTGTATACAAAATTGTGTGTGCAGTTGATTCAAATGCAGCAAAAATTGTCGAATAAATTGAATTTTCAACATCCCTCTGACTTAGAATTTGTTTATTGAATTGATCGATGGTCTGATTTATGATAAATACTTTATCCTTACTCTCAGGTCTAATAGTATGATCGGTATTCATATTATTTTCATCTATTTTTCTCTGAACCATCTGAAAAATATAAATATAAATTTAGAACTGTTTTTCTATAATTGTTTTAATTAACCTTAATTATAGGGGATCTTATTTTTCGTATATCATAAGACAAGGCATCATTAAATCCATAGAAATGCCGCATCAGCTTATTATTGAGCCAAGGTGAAACTACCAATTGAGTTACATTTTTAGTAAGACTTTGATATCTCCGTAATATAGACCCGTTTCGATAGTTCTCGTCATGCTTTGCATCATTTCCCATTGAAGTTTCTGGAATTTTTTCTACAGTTTAACAAATCAGGGTTACTGGTCTTTTACTTACGTGCCGAAGTTCGCAAAGTAAAATTTCTAAAAAGCGTTAGAATTTTTGATTCTTCCTTGCCAACAAACTCCTTTAGTTCGTTGACTAAATATCCTGTTTCAGTATTAAAAATTGACAAAAAGTTGGGTACAATATGATTTCCAAATGCGGGATTTAATGCCTTGCGATGTTTACTCCACAAGGGATCTACAAAATACAAAGTGAAGGTTATATTTGTTGAAAAGTAAAATTAGCTAAAAATTTATTGATAAGAAATACCATTAATTGAAACTATACCATGTCCAAGAGCTTCCACCAGTATGTTAGCTCCAATACAAGATTTGGATAATAGATAGGGCGATAATAATAATTCCTGAACTACTTGAGGATCGCTTACAATTAAAACGGGCACTGGACCGAACCAATTTAAAAATGTTGTTCCATATTTTTGTATATCTAATCCAATATCCTTAAATATAGCTGCATGTATAATTGAAAAAACTTATGATAAAATAGGAGCATTTTTGAAATCGATTTATATAAAATTTTCGTACACGTATTGAACAAAAGTCTGAATATGCTACCAACAATCGGATATCCCCACGGTCCAGGAATCTGTAGCATAAGCTTATAGTATTTTCGGCGGACACATATCACATATGCCCATAGGATCAATATTAAACCTATGACTAAATGAATTGTCATCATTATTTTATGACTTTTTTGGTTTTAGAGAATAAATTAGTACTGTCTGAAGCGTATTCCAGATCTGGGCTTTTATAATCCCACTACAAAAAAAATTTTCATAAAATATAATACAAGCAAAAGGGTCGAAATATAATTACACTTACAAATTTTAATTACTTTATTTATAGCATTATTACTTATAACAATAATTACGTGGAAAGAGGCCAATTAACAAAATTTAACGAAAATATTTTTGTATTGTAAAAATTCTATAACAAAATATTATTAAAATATGATCAACAAGTTAAGCAAAATATTGAGAATCAGAATCACTTTGATTAAATTAGATTGCTATCTCATTAGGCACCTTAGAAGCGATTGGTTAAAGTTTATGAAAAATTTAACACACTGGCGATGAATTTGCTTCCTTATTTCTTTTATATATTTATCTTTGCAGTTCATCAATTGTGTTTAAGTTCGGCGCTCCAATTGTAACCAAGGCTCATTCTCAAATTTCAGACAAATATTATTTATGAACTTTACATTATTTGAACAAAAAGTAGTTTTAAATTTATAATTTCTTAAAAGTTTTATCAAGGTGACTTTTAATAGTAATAAAGCATATTTCCCACCTGAAAAGATTAATCATAATATGAAAAGATATTAACACATATTATGTTTTCTTATGTACGTATGTATATGTTTTTTTTCTCACCAATACAATTTCGCTTCCCCTTTAGGAAGGGAATCAAAGCCCATGGATGTTTTTCCTGCAAATTTTGCGGTAGACAATTGTCAGGATTAAAAATATCAGCATTTGGGCCCCAAATTGCCTTATTATGGTGAATATGATAAATACATATAAAAATGTTGAGATCTTTAGGTAACACAAGTCCGGTTGAAATAGTTATATCTTTAGTTAATTGCCGTGCGATGCTAGGTAAAGCTGGCATAACACGCATACTTTCATTAATTATCATATCCAAATATTTAAGCTTCTGCATGTCATTATAAGACACATCGAAATCCCCGCAATCAGGAAATACTGTTTTTATTTCCTCGAAAACTCTGTCTTGATACTCAGGAGACATGGCTAGCTGTAGCAGTGTGTAGGAAATTGTTTTAGCAGTTGTTTCTAAACCAGCTGAAATTATCGTATGAATTGAATTTTCAATATCCTCATGAGTTAGTATTTGCCTATTGAATTGATCAATGCCTGTAAGAAGTACTCTATTCTTACTCTCAGATATATTACTGCTATATGTATCATTCCACACTTTGTTCCTTACTAACTGAAAATTAGAAATGGAAATTAAGACTTATTTTTTCTTAGATGTTTCAACTAACCCTATTAATAGGGGATCTAATTGTTCGTATATCAGAGGACAAGGCATCATAATATCCATAGAAATTTTGCATCAACTTATTATTGATCCAAGGTGCTAATAACAGTTGATGTACAGTGTTATCAAGGCTTTCATATGCTTTTAATATAGATCCATTCACATAGTTTTCTTCATTCTTAGCATCACTTCCCATTAAAGTTTCTGGAAAGTATTTTTTTTATCAGCTTTACAAACCAGATCTTCAGAATTTTTTACTTACGTGTCAAAGCTCGCAGAGTTGTATTTCTAAAAAACATTAATAAATTAGATTCTCCCTTGTCAACAGTTAAATCTAGTTCATGGAGTAAGTATCCAGTTTCAATATTGAAAATACGCAAGTAATTGGATACAATATGATTTCCAAATGCAGGGCTTAAAGCTTTGCGATGTATACTCCACAATGGATCTTTAAATTACAAAAGTTTGGGTTATATCCGTTGATTATATATATAAAAATTAATTCATAATACCATTAATTGTACCTATCCCATGTCCTAGAACTTTCATCACTACGTCGGATCCAATAGGTGATCTGGGTATAGTATGAGGCGATGATAATAATTCTTGAACTACTTGAGGATCGCTTATAATTAATACAGGCATAGGACCAAACCAATTTAAAAATACTGTTCCATATTCCTTTATGTGTATTCCAATAATTTCTAAAACAGCTAAAATGTAATATGTAAAAAATAAAAATAATAATCGAGCCGTTTTTACATCAGTTTATATGCATTTTACATACACTTTTTATGCAAAAGCCTAAAGATGTTGCCAACAATTGGATATCCCCAAGAACCAGGAACTTGTAGCATAAGGTAATAGAACTTTCGGCGTCCCCATAACACATATGCCCAAAGGAATAATATGAAAATTATCACTAAATGAATTGCTAACATTTGTTAAAACTGTTTGAATTTTGAGAATAATTTAGTACTGACTGAATCATATTCAAGATCTGAGCATTTATAATGTCACCACAAAGAAAATTAATTAAAAGAAAAAGTGTCAAAATATTAGTACAGTTTTATTATTAATAATTATAATTTTTATTCATAATTATTTGACATTATTTTTTTAATTATAATAATTTTTAAAACAAATTATTTTTACAAGGATATAAAAACTTACGACGTAAGATGAAAAATATATTTATATGAGGCATATAATTCTATACTTTAACAATCTTCCCAATAAATATTTAACAGTATTTTGTTTTATTTTGTTCTGAGTTGTATAAATGTAATTTTATAATAATTTTATAATAAGCAGCACTTGTTGGTTATTATACTATGTATATTTTGCGGTGTCATTCATGTATATTTTACGTACACGCAACTTACGCATGAACAATAGCTGAAAATTAGAACCTGTCATTACCTCACTGACAGATAAATTGTTAAGTGCATATACATACATATGTATGTATGTATTCGTACATGGACATATTATAAATCATAAAGCTATTTCACATGTCATCACAACAATGGTCCTCCCTAAAATCACGCAATGTCAACTGCGGTAACTGTCACACGTGGATATTTGGGCCTCAACGTGAAACTTTTGTTCAAGATGAACTAATTTGGACATGTCACGTGTTTGACAGACATTCAATGCACTTTAACTAACTTTTATGACACCAATTATTATGTTATATTTAGTAACTGACTTTGACAGCCGATTGTCAGCGTAAATATAAGTGACTTTTTTAATAGAAAATAGTTATTATATTTTATTATACTACAAAATATAAAAGTTCTCTTAGGGACACCAAATTTTTTGTACCCTTTGATATTTCAGACAAAAAGTATTTCAAACCTGACTTAATATTCACATTGAGTTTCCACGGGATTGCCTAATGAATATAGCAATCTTTCAAACAATAACTCAATTGACCGATCAGTCACAAAATGCAATATGTAAAATATTTCAAGCTTTATCAAGTTCAGTTATATGGATATTCACATGTATTGTATGTACGAGTATGTAGTTATTTAAACTTACTAGGAAATATATTTCAATATATATTCGATACAATATTCTGATCTTTTGTTCACTTTTAAGAAAACAATTCGTCAAGATTTATGTATAGTGAATCTGGAATAGGTAAATGAGAAATGTACACAATTCGATAGGCAAATAAACAAACTTATTTTCATTTGAATTTCGCAATTTTAATTTTGAAATTTCATTAAGATTATGGGGTAGATTTTCGCACATGTCGCTTTGCCCTGAATCGGACAGTATTTGCTCGACTTTTATGACAATAGATGTGCCTGTGTAACATAGGGTGATTTGGGTCTTAGGTAACAATGAAAATGCAGCTGGACACACTTTCATCTTAGGGTGACTACAGTCAAGATCTTGCATCATTTTCTTATCTATCTTTTGGCCAATTTTTTCAATCTTTGATTATGTGAATATTTGACGATCGGTTTTTTATATGCAAAACATGTTTGCAAATTTTTTAAGATTGTTTTTTTTTTTTGCATATGGGGTAGGAAAATTAGCTTATTTTTTCTTTTATTTTTTTTCTTCTCATAGTCATAATAAGGCGTAACGTGTTGCCAGACGTATTGTCTATGAGGTTAAGATGACCTCAATTAGGCCATAGTGACCTTTGAAGTAGTTTTCGAGCCGGAGGGGGCAGTTTTGCTTTCGCTGATAACCAACAGTTTGTTTTGTTTACGAATTTAAACTTAACCAATACTTCATATATTTATAGTATAAATACTACAGTCTTAAAAAAACATACTGACATATGTTCAATGACTAAAGCTAAATTAATAAAAATAAGTTGCAAACATATGTATAATAAAACCGACGTATAGACAAACAAAATCTCTATATTAATACATAAAGTTTATTAATATAAGTAAATATTTTTTAATTTTTTTATTTTATTAGTAGTATATTTTTTTTAATATTAATATTACTAATTTATTATTACTATTTAGATCAGCTAGTTATGTACAAGAAGAAAATTTCCCGCCAAAAGGAAATGTGCATATTGCGAAAAGTAAAAGGAAAACCAAAATAGTACTCAAATCCTCGACTTCACGCCTAATCAAAGTCTTAAGGTGACACGGCGAACAAAGCAGACTCTACATACATTTTAAAACCCAAATCGAAAGCCAAACAAAAATCAGAGCAGTAAATCTGAAATGTGAAAAATACTCGTGCGAGAGATTATTGGGGTAAAAACTTCCTTTTGCCTGCTCAACAGAAATTACAACTCTGTCAACATTGATCTTTTGACCTTTACGCCTGAATAGCTAAATCTGCAGACATGCAAAATAATGCATATGAGATTGCACATGAGTCCATAGTCCGAACTGGACTTTAGGGGTGGAACTGGTCGAAAGGCGCGCATGGAGAAAGTCAACAATAAGATGGGAAGGAAGAAAGAGAAATGCAAGAAATGAAAAATGCCATGTACTATTCCAAGACTTTTAGGGGAATGAAATGAAAATCTATCCAAAGAAAAACTTGTATATACGTATATTTATATTTATATATATGTATGTATGTTTAGATAATACTTTGAAAATGAAAAAGTTTGAAAATCCATTTAAAGTTAAAGCAGTTCAAATTTTGTTGAATTTTTATTGATTATATCGCATTTATTACTTTTTTCCATCAACTGGTCATAAAACAGATATCCCGAAATGCAATTTTGAAACCATTCAAATGAATTGCTGCAACTTTTCAACTAACCTTCAGGTAATAACACTTGAATACTATCAGAAAATTTACGAGCACCAGCCCTATAAACCCGTTCATGAGTTCGAGCCTCAGGCTTCATAGAAATTGCAAGCGTATAACGTCAATAAAAATATTGTGTATGGCATAACCTCAATCGAAACTCAAGTGTCGAGATCCCTATCCCTTCTACTGGAGATCTCTAAAGTGTGTTGACAGAATACTTACTAGAGGACTGTAGGCGTGGGCGTGTTGTCGCTGACGCTGCCACTGACGTCGTCGTGAAGCACGCGCCATCGACAGTTGCAGGCTGTGCCATAACTTTTCGGGTTGTCAGGGCGTTTAGCTACTTAAACACTTGAGATATCATTTTTGGGGTACGGCTGTTCAGGCGACTTTTCTCTTAATTGCATTTCTTTGATTCCACACATGCCTTCAGTTGTGAGTTTCAAGTTGGCGCTTCATTTCATTTTTGGCGGGTGCAGGGTAAAATCTTCTGTTAATTTCTGTATTAGTAAATTTATTTGGTTTTTGGCAGAGATTTCGTCTCTGGAAAATTTATTAGCACATTAAGATAAAATGAAGTCGTTTATGTTGTCTCTGTGTCTTTCTGCCTATGCCTTGACGCTCTGACATTAAATTTTATTGCCTTTTTTGTCCAACAGAATCCAGTATCCAATGGAAAAGAGGGCTAAGGGGGAGCCACATTATCGAGTTTGTCTTCTTTTGAAAGACAGCTCCTCCTCAAGCATTTGTGGAATCTTGTAGTTTTATATTTTGAATAATGTTAAGCATCTTTACAGTAGATTTATTTGTGCTTACAATTTTGGGCGCGTTTTTGTGGGCAGGTGCGGTTCAGCTTTGGGGCATTAGCTTAAGTACAATTTGATAATAACGGACCTTATTTTCATGTTTACTCTAATTGCAAACAAATTCGACAAATTTGAGTACAGGAGGCTACTGCACAACTTGATGCAGTTTAATTTTTGACAAATTTTTAGTATTTTAGTTTTGAGAATAATTAAAACTTGAGGCAAATGTAAATATTTTAAAATCACTTTTAGTCTGACTTGTAATAATTATTTAAAATTTTGAAGACCTAACACAATTTGTGTGCAATTTAAATAATTTCTTTACAGCTTCGATAAAATTAAAACATAAAAAAAAATGTACTAAAATTTGGAAAAACTCTTTAAAAATAAAAATAATAATTCTAGTAATTAGTTTAAATGAAATGATTTTTTAAATCAGGTGAATTAAGTACTCCAAATGGTATTTTGAAAGTCATTTAACAAAACTCAATTGCTATAGCATAATTTTTTTCATATTGTTATTGTGATCATAAACCATAAAGTTTATGCCCTTGTATAGCTACCAAACTCCCTCTTGAATTCCCATAGAAGGATAACGCTCGAAGTTCCGCTTAGGAAGTCAAACTTCCTGCAAATGTTTGAGGGTGTGAGGACGCGGTGCCTATAACTGAAGGGTGCTGCGAGTCCTGCAAGTCCTTAGTCATTTAGACAGTTGTCCGAGTCCTGATTGAGTGCATGACTGACCAAGCTGCCTGTGGTTACTGAAAGCAGACTGACTGACTGAATGACTGACGGACAATTAAGCGACACACAGCGGAAAATAGACGACGTTGCATGCAACATCAAAGCTGCGGCCAGCTGTGGCAGGTTCGTTTGATTTTTCAGTTGTCACATGACAGCAGAGACAGGAGCGTAAACGCCACCGTTGCTGTCGTCGACGCCGTGTGAAAAAGTGACTTGGAGATTTTTACTAACAGGAAGTTAACGCTGCACACAGGAAATGTGATTTGTAGTTTTTCCTTATATTTATATATATATATATATGTATATATTTTTATTTTCGACTACTTTTATTCAAATATTGTTTTCTTTCCTATTGTTGTTTCTGCTTATTTCTCTCTCTCTCTCTCCAATCTCTTTTTATCTCGCTCTATCATAGTGTTAACTTAAAGCTGGAACAGGTGAATCTATAGTTGAAGTTTCGTGTTTTCACAACATAATTTAATCAACTCTTAAAGTCAGACGCTGTGACGAGACGCCATTTTGTTTAGCAAAGTCAATGCTCCAGGTTGTCGCGGTTTTATTTTACAACTCGTTCCATATATTTTATATCAAAGCGAGAACCAAACAGACACAGACACAGATATTTATACCCTTTAGTTTAACTTACAATGGGGTATGCAGGAACACGATTTTGAATGCAAGTCATCGAATACATCTAAAATTTTCAATCCCAGAAAATATTGTAATTTTTTTTTAAGAACTAAAATATTTTTTGTGTTGCTTACCCTTTCTTCTATTAGATATATATCACTAGGACCAAAAAAAGTCTGGGCTTAAAAAATAGTAATTATTTGAGTCTAAAAAATTAAATAATAATTTTATTAAAAATATATTAATTTATTTATTTATAGTAAATTTTGTTAAGTAATTTACGGCGCATGTTTTTGTCGTGTAGAGTTAATATTTTTATATTTTTTTTTTTGTAAAGTGAATTGCGTTTTGTAATATTTTTCATTTCCTTTGCTCCTTTTTTTTGGCGCATGTCCTTTTTGCGGCTGTGGCCTCAAAGGCGGAAATGTCGGGCTCATGTGTCGCCGTGTGCTGTTGATGTTGTATTTTGTTTATATATTGTTGTTGTTTTCATTTTTTTTTTATTTTTGTTGTTGTTGTTATTCTTCTTGTCGCTGGAAGTTGTAATCAACGTTTTCGCAATGAGCAAAAGGCAGTCTGAAAATCATATATCTGTATGTGCATGCTTATGAATGTATGTGTGCGTGTGTGTGTGTTTGTTTACAAAAGAGTCAACTGTGGCAACCAGGTTGCTCTGAGTTAAAATTTTCAATTAAATTTTCTGGGATGGCATTTCATGTTGTTTGCTTTGACTTCATCTCTTTGTGTGTGTTTGTGTGTGTGTGTGTCTGTATGTACTGTTTGTGCGTGTGTTCGCGTGTGTGCGCGTCTTTTTGACGCATGACAACGCGCGAGTGACAGGCACATGTCCTTCGGCCCGACGACGGCTGCACCTACACATACATACATAGCTCATCCTCATTCTCATCCTCATCCTTGTCCTTATCCTCATGCTCTTCCTCGTTCTGCTGCAATAGGAAACGCGCGCATTGCTCATTTGTCGTACATTTTGGCTCGTCTGTTATTTCTTATTCTTTTTGCAAGAAATTGAAGTGTCATAATTTTGACATTCGAATTGTGTCACATGACAGATCGACGCCCTGAAAGGTAGGATAAAAAAAAAAAACATTAGCATAGAACAAACACCATATGGTTTATCTTTACGAAATGCCGCTTTACAATTTTATCTTTATCTTTGAAACTCTTTAAATATTAAAATAAAAAAAAAAATTAATTATTAACAATTTAGTAGAAACAATTATTCAAAAACAAGAAGAATATTTACTATAACTTTTGTTTTATAATTAAAATTTAAATATTAAAAGTTTTACAGTTGATCCAATTTTTTTTTCTGATGATTAACACATAGAATGTAAATGTTTTTCTATAATATTGAATAAACCTTTATCCGTAGACTGTACTCTGTTCAGCAGCTCTAACCGTTTCAATAAAGTCAAACCGCTATCCCTAAATCTCAGCCTAAAGCCAAATATCCCGTTTAGAAAAAAAGGGGTTTGGATTTGATGGTCCGAAGAAAAGAAAAGAAAAATTATGGATTTATGCAGATCGGGTTGAAAGGGAAGCGACAAGGATTCATTTGTGTCATCAGTCAACTTGATGGTGTAATTATGTACCATTACAGATACAGGGATAGCGGCAAGTTCAAGTGTTCTCTTCATAGCCGTGAAAAGTGTTAATAATGATGCCGTTGATGCCGATGATGCTGAAACTGGATGCTGGAAACAGGAAACTGAATGATGTTCAAATTCAAGTAATAATTGACTGTAGTTACGCGCCAGTTTATTAATTTACATGTCACTCTAAAATTCGGTGTACTGCTGTCGAGTGTCAAAAGGTGAAATTACAAACCCAAAGAATACAAAGCCAAAATCAAAAAAAAAAAAAATAATAATAAAAAACAATGTATCTGTAAGATACACATTTTTATGTTCCTAAGAACGAACATAACAATATTTATCTTCATTAAAGTTGGACAAGATTAGTTCCGGAAGTGCACTACCTGTAAATAAACTGAACAAACGCATCCGAATATTTATATGGCTTGTTTCAAAGCATATCGCAACAGAATAAACAACAAACAAACAAAATATACAGTAGGATGATTATTACAAGTAAATCTGTAAGATACTTTGTCGTTCTTGGGTCAAACTATTGCAAAAATGTGAGAAAATTAACATGATTTTTTTCAACTTCACAAGCAACAGGAACAGCAAAAACAACTGTTAGTCGTTATTGTCGGCATTTGTCAGTTGCTTTCAGTTGTCACCAAATTGAGCTACAGGTGTTAACGAAGGTGGTCAAGATGGTCATAAAGAAAATGTCGCCCAGGCAGTTAAACTGCCATTAAAAATAAAAACAACCAAAATCATTTGGACGGTCGCTGCTCTAAAAAAAAGCTTATGAAGATATGAATTAAAAATTTTTAACGAGGCACACGAGTCAACGTTCGGGGTCCGCTAAGTTCACTTGAATAGTTTTTTTTTTGCTTTTTTTTTTTTTTTTAGAAAATTTGTAGTTAAAAACGCCGGATGTGCGAGTAGATAATTAGTTTTTGGAATTTAGTAAGTGTCAGTTGGGTTACGGTCATCAATGTTGGCATTTTCTTTGTTAAGTTGAGAGAGAGTTTTCATAAAGTACAATTCATACAAAAAAATAAAAAAATATAATAGAAATCAAATTTAAATTGTATGTACTTTGATATTTTTTGATATTTTCCATGTTATTTAATATAATATTTATTTATTTTAATAATTTTCACAATACTATTGTATTATAAATTTCAATTAAAATATTCGATTTTTTTGAATCCAGTTTGAATCAACTTTTTGTACAGTATCTCAACTTCCAATGGTTGGTCGCTTCTCAACAAAATGGCTTCAGTTTTATATAGAAACGCCACACATGCGCCACGAAACAGCAACTGTTGCCCTTGGTCAATTGACCCTTTGCCAACTTGTAACAATACGGACCGAATGTAGGATATGAGCCATTTTGAAAAGATTCGCGTAGCTTGACCTATGAATGAGTCAAACAACCAACAGGATAACACGTCCATTTGGGACATGGACACTCCCCTGGCAAAAATAATAGGAAGCAAAAAAAAAACTTGGCAAACAAGTTCATGCAGCAAGCGATGAAAAAAATCTGCGCACTTTGAAAAAAGGCGCGCAAAGCTAATTTGAATATAAAAATCATTAAAATTCAACGTGAAAACGTCTTAAGTTTCCTGCTGTGTCGAATACTACTTGTACTGTGAGAAGAAATGATCAAAAGTACGGTGATGACCTCTGATCCCGTTGGGTGTTCCTATCCTATCCCTATTTCTATCCCGTTCGTAGTCTCAAAGTCCCAAAAGGAACACACAAATTTCGTGCGTGACTGACCAATACGCTGACCAATGTCCAGTATGTAAGTTGACCACTGCATATCCTTTGAGACGACTATGTACATCATCCCTTTTTACTTAAGACGCGTTGTCCTTCAACTATCCCGTTTTGGAACTCATATTCTTCCAGCTACATGCCTCCATATACCTCACGCTGTCGTCTTAATGATTAATAAAGTCTAATTTATGAAAATAATCTGTTTGCTTCAAGCTCTTTCAGCTATATAATTGAAATGGCTGCCGCTGCCGCTTCAAATTTATATTTCCAGGTGTAATTCGAATCTCAATCTGGATGCCAGCCCAACAACTATGTATCGCATATTATATTAGGCTGACAAACCAAAACAATGCCAACATCAATCAAAAGATTTTGCCACAAGCTTTGCATTTGAGCTTTGAATAATTAGTTAAATGAATATTTTATGTTGAAAGAGAGCAGTCAGAGAAAATATAATGAGAGCTTTCAGCGCATATAAGAAGTTAAGGATCTTCTAGGAGTACTTGACAGATCGTTATTGTAAATGACAGCTGTTTTTACAAACACTGAATTTTAAGTAAATAAAAGCTTAGCAATTAATCGGTCAATTTAATTACGTTTGAGACAATAGACAATAAAATAATAACTGGTATAATTTAAAGTTAACCAATTGTTTGGCACGTGCAATGACAGATAAAAGACGAAACCGATGAAAGTGCAAAAGTCAAACTAAATAGAGATCATCGAGGCATCCGCAATCAAGATCGGTAATACAGATATGAATCACATTGAAAGAAAAAGGAAATGTGCGTGATAGAATCGACCCAGAAAAAAAATATAATAAGAAAAAAAGGATGCTACGTATAAGATCAACAACAAGATCAACCCTTCAGTGCAAACATTTTGATCTAGAGCATTAAAAAGCAAACAAAAACAGCTTCAATGACCTCAATGATATATGAAATGAACAAAGATGACGATGCTGAAGTGCCCTAATTTGTCGTGTTGCAGTCTCGCCCAAAGCAACTCGAAATGGGTTAAATAGCCGACGAACCGCATTCACTAAATGGTCCACAATAGAATTGACGATGATGCCGACATATGTAGAGGCTGCTGTTGCTGTTGCTGTTGCTGTTGCACGCGTAAGGTCTAGAGTCTGGACCCTGGGTCTAAGGGTTTGCCGTTTGCTGTTTGCCACGCCTGATCGGCTTAAGTGGCGCATTGAAAGGATTACGAGATCTCTTTCCTTATCCTTTTCTCGTCTATGTCTAGGCTGTATTTTGTAGTTTTATTCTTTGTTTGTTTTTTTTTTTATACTATATTGCAAACAGTTCTAGGCTCAACCCTGTCCCGCTGCGTGTGCGCAGTTCATTCCGTTCAAAAGAAAAACAACAAAAATTATGTTGATGATGATATTGATGATAATGATGATGATGCTGCTGATGTTGATGCTGCCATACAGTTCGACTTTGACTGGCCCTTGAATGTTCATTGAGTTTTACGCATCAGAATTAGACGATTAGCATAGAAATCCGATTGTAAAGATCTGCAATTGTTACCATTGTTTATACGATTTTTAACACTCAGCCTCGAGGGTTGCTACTGTATTGTGGGCGTGTGTGACAATTGACAAGTGACGCCAATGTCGACATTTTTCCCACATTTAACTACCTCAAACTGCGCTCAGCGGGCGATTTCCCGTACATAGCTCATATACAATTCTCACTAGTATCTCTGCCCTATTCGACAGCCACTTGTCACATTGTCGGTATCTCTATAGCTACGGCATATACATATATTATATTCGTCAGTGTCTGTCTGTGTCTGTAAGCCTCGAGTGCCATTGAAAAGGCGTTCAAGCGCGCGATTTTACGTGTTATTTTCGCTAAATTGCGCTAATCGCTTAAACTTTTCAACGGGCAAAAAAACTGTAAAGAAGACAATGTAATCGGGGAGAAAGAGATTGCAAAAGGGAAAATGCATTTTTTTTTTAATTTTTCCATTTTTACATTGACATTGCGGTATTTGATTATTTCATTAAATAGCTTAAACATGTTCTCATGACAGCGGCTTATATGATACTTGAACATATTTAAAATATTAGAAAGCCTAAAAGTATATGATATAACAAACATGTCCCAGGCTTATGATAACGAATATATATAATTATGGAGTCTGTCACGTTATCTTTTGGATACTATAAAATCAAAAATTAATATTAAATGAAAATATAATAAAAATATTTAAATGCAAAAAGAACGAAATTTATAATTTAAACACAGATTTCATTGAATTGACTTATTGTGCAAAAATAAAAAAAAACATTGTATAATAATATTCAAATAACTAAACATTAGACAAACTTTCTAGACAAATAAACAAACAGAATATTTCAAATTATATAAATGAGAATAAACATTAGTATAAGTACTATATATGTACGTATATATATATATATATATATGTATATTTATGTATGTATGCGTATGTCCGTACAAATGTACATGTTTATGGGATTGAAATGGCAGCTGAAGTATGTTTTTGTTGCTACAGCAGTTGGTTGATAAGAAGCATTTTGTTCCTTCGCACAACTGATAAGCCCCATTAAAAAAAATGCTGGACGGGGTCGATTGACCTGCTTTTAAGCGACGACTTGTGCGCCTCCGTTCATCAAAAGTAGTCTGCGCTACAGCTCCCTCTTACTACAGACCAGAGTCGTCAGCTACACTTTATGGATCATATTTAAGTACTCGCAAGATTTTGAATGTATTTTTAGCCGTTGTTTGTTTATGACAAGCTGTCAATTGTCAAGTAAAAAATGTAAACAAAATTGTATGAAAAATATGAATTTCATAAAAAGCAAATAGACAAATATAAATATATATATATGGTACATATGTAGTAGTTATATAACTTTGTGCATTATAGGCAACTAATTAGCAATTATTTAAGTATGCATTAAAATATTATATAAATATATTTATTTTGTTGTATTTTATACGTTTAACAAAAAAAAAAAGCAATAAGCGAAGAAGAAGTTCCGCTCGTTCAGTGTGTATATAGTATTTGCAATATATACATACAATATATACATTATCAATATAGTAGCTTATCAATAGTGACGGCAAGTTTTATTGCTTTGATTGTTTTTTTGTATATTTGCTTTGTTTTCTTTGTTGATTAAAAGTCTGTTGGTAGACTGAGTAAACTTGATGCTAACTGAACTTTGGGTCCTGATCTGCGCAGTGCACCATTTCCGATCTTTGTTGACATCAATTTTTAGGGTGAACAATTTCAATTAGGTTTACGCTGAACCGAGATTGAGATTAAGCTCTCAGCCACAACAGAATCCAGTCAGCAGTTCCAATCCTTAGTTGAGCAGCGAATCGAATGCAAGTAGTGCCATTGACAATTGGTAAATACAACTGATGTGATTGAATTTTAACTAATTTTTGTATCTTTTTCCTATACCTATGTTTTATCTATGTATCTAGTGTTTGTAGCTGTATCCCACGCTATACAACAATGGCGCGTCACTTTTAGCTGCTCAGACAATAGCAACATATTCATATTAGATTCACATTAGAAGCGCACTCACAGGAGCAACGACACGCAAGCTGTGAATGCACTTCAACAACGCCTGCTGTTGCAGCAGGAGTTCCAGCCTAAGTCTCAGTCTCACTCTCAGTCATAGTCACAGTCCCAATCCCCGTCTCAGTCTCAGCCTCAGCCTGAGTTCCAATACCAGACCAAACAAAGGCTGCTTTTTGTTTGCAGCAGTTGAGGCATAGATGGATGAATGGTTCGTTGGTTGGTTGCTTGCCTCGTCTCTTTTGCCAACCGCAAATGATACAAAGTTGTCGCCAAGGAAGCTGTAAACCTTGTGTAATGTGCACCCTCGCATACATTCTCACACGCACTCTTGAAGATAACAAGATGCAAACTGTTAGGATACAATGGACAAACGGTCGGCTGGCCACAAAAATACCGTTTAATGAGCACAGCTTGAGTATTTTGTAGATCTTGTCAAAGGATATTGATATTAGCCGGCTGCCCATTTATCTCAAAATCTTTTTCTTTAGCCTCTTGGCCATAATTTTTGTTACTTTATGTTCTGGCTCTTCTTCCAACTACAGTTTTATTTGGTTTTTTTTTTTTTTTGACCACAAGTGATGTCGCAGTCGATGTTCATCGTCGGGATTCGATTGAATTATGTTCTACTTCACTCTTTTGGATGTTTCCTTCCGCATCCCTAACGGAACATTAAATTTAAATTGTTTTGGGACTTACAACAAAAAACAGAAAGAAAGACCCAAAAATGTGCAGCGTCAAACATCAATGCATGGGATTAAATTGGATTGGATTGCGGAAATAGAAACTCGTAAATGTGGAGAAAATGAAACCAATATGCAAAGTGTTGATTGGCTCGGAACTAAATGATGAACATTGCTTAGGCATCAAAATGAACTAAATTCAATACTAAAATCAGTCTCCTATATTTGTATGTGTCAATGTGAAACTCGTCTCCTAAATATTTTATATAATTTATATAGATTTGTTTTATATAAATAATATGATCTTATTAATGTACAGTATGCTGTAGTCAGCATAGATATTTATCTAAAGTCAGACAAAAGGCTCAAGCGGAAAAGCCAAGGATACTTGAAATTTATCAACAGTATACATGAATATTTAATGCTTAATGAATGAATTGTTATCGACAAAAGCGACAGTAGGATTTCTTCTAAGGATACTCTAAAAAGCATATACATTTGTACATTTTATAATATAATAAAGATATAGATATAGATATATAGATTCATGTCTATAGTTAGATATTTTTACTCGCCCAATGCAATAAAGGGAATAGAGAACAAAAAATCTATGTTTGAGAAAATGAATTAGTAGATTAGGGTCAGTTAGCGCCCCATGTTAAACATTGACCCATTGTAGTGTTAGCTTTCTCATTTATTTGGTCAATTTGTGATATTTCACACCAGATTCACATACATCATTAATTATCATGTTAATCCATCAGCATCCATCAACAACTGCCGTTGATGGTGAAGAAGCCTTTCGATTCACCTTTGCTTTTTGGACGATTGTCCATTTTCGCAATGAGCCTCATTCTTCCATGCCAAAGAATCTTAGCATCATTAGTAGGAACTTTCTCACACTCGGTCAAAATCAGGATAATAATTAACCATGCCAAAATAGCGAAACTGACCATTAACATCCAAGAATCATCAGCTTCAACGGTCAATGTCAAAAACTATTATCTCTCTAATAACCGAAAACACACGCGTTGCCCTGTAAGGGGATACTTTCTTGAGACGGATGCATTCCTTCAGGTACGAATATTTTTGGAATATTTCATAATTTCTACTGTCCAGTTGGCGTGCTGTGCAACCCTTTCAAGGCAAAATTGAAGTTTTTCTTTTTTTCATATATAACTTTTTTTTACATACTCGTCTTTGGAATCCTTTCTTTACTTAAGCCCTTTGTTTTTCTCGCCATTGTCCGGTTCGGGCACTTTGCATAATCAATAATCCTTGACGCTGCCTCACATTGTCGCGCTGACCAACGAGCCAACACGTCTGAAAAGATAAATTATGGTTTGTAGTCAAATTGAAGGCAAACAATCCGCACAAAGACGCATACCGCACTGCGACCTCCTTGACGTTAACCATAAGCAGAGTAAAGGAATGGGATCGGTACCGGGATAACATTGCACAGTTCGCCCAGTTGACGATATGGGGTGGTCGTACCAGGTCCAGCTACCGACAGCTGTACAGCTGCTCTGTGTGTGTGTCTGGACAATGGTCAGAGCTCCGTATTCTATATGAATGCACACTAAAAGCTGTAATACTAACATCGGGTAGACAAAGAGTGTAAACAGAAAGAAAGATAGAAAGGCAGAGGTTCGTTTTGTTTGTTTTCTTTCATTTATTTTTTTTTTCTATTTGGATTTATGAATTAATTTCATTGCACTTGCCTGAAAGGTAACTTTGGTAAACAATTGAGGTTTGAACAGTACTTATTAGTCAATAATAACATCAATACGGAAAGTTTTAAGTTTTATTTCAATACTAGAAATAAATATATATATATAGGTATATATAGATTTTCAAATATGGAAATATGTTATGTAAATATAATGATTATCCAATATTAATTTTTTTGAATTAATATTTATTCATTATAATTTTAACTTTAATGACTTTCGATTTATTACACCCTGTACCCGTACTTCACGTCTATACCAAGACATAGCAGAACCTATAAATTATATATTCTTTTTCAGGAACAACAGTCGAGGTTTTTTTTAACTATATTCGTAAGTTTATCTGTCCGTCTCATGTTTGTTTTCGAGAACTCTTGACTGCAGATTTCCGACATATTCACTAGAAAACATTCAATTTAATTATTCATATACTGCACATTATGCGAATATGAATTTCGTTGTTTAAATTAATTTATAAAAATTGTAAGATATGTTTATTTTCTTAAGGAAATGCAAACACTATCCTCTATACACTGAAAAATAAATAATGTACAATATTTTTACAGAACACAAATGATTGATTCATTGACCCAAGTTAAATCAAAAATAATTATAGTTTTATTCAAATCGCCAGACGCACCTTAATATATGAAGTTAGTTGACCTTTATCCTCGCATTATTATCTCTATGGTTTCAGTGACAGTTACATTCTATGCAATGACCAAAAATCTTAAGACAAACATGCAGCTGTGCAAATGTCAAGACGTAAGTGTCAAAATGCTCATTAATAACATGACTCTCAGCCGATTGGATCTGAGTGCAATGCAGATGCGGAAACGAATACGAAAACGAATAAGAATACGGATGCTGATGCTGATGCTGATAGAGAGTGAGGATAATAACAAGAGGTGCTAAGCAAACACGTTGGCAGCATGCGCAAGATGAATCGATGAGAATGCAAAAACGTAGAGTAACAACAATCTAAGCCATCAAAGCAGAACTGGACAATGGAAAACTTTGTCAAAGGATGTTTGCGCAAGTAAACATTGAGAAACTATCCGTACACACGCAAACATATATATACTGTACATACACTTACACATAATACATATAGGATATGCAGGCAGCGATGGCCCATGTGTGGTATATGCCGCATGGAACGGTGTTAAATTGAAAAATTATGATAAATAGGATAATGGGACCAGTAAAAAGTTGCACAACAACATCTACAAAGCATCCTAAACATTCTGAACATCCTGAACATACCAACATCCCACAGAGAGAGAGATAGAGTAAGTAATATGCAAAAGGACATTCATACATAAATAGCCGACAACTGACGACTGATGTCTCAGGACACACTAGGCAAAGGGTTGAGTCTGATGCCAAAGACAATCGAGGCGTCGAGTGAGTGTTGCTAAAGTGTGCAGCGGCCTATAAAGGAAATCCTTTCGCCACGGGATATCATTTACACAAACCGGCAGCAACAGTAACAGCAACAGCAAACAGTGGACAAGTTTTGACCGATCGAAGGATGATGGCACAAGGCGTCCATGCAGCATGTAGTATGTATACATTTGCTGTTTGCCTTTAGACATTGCTCCTTGGCTTTTGTTTATCTACCCGGCAATAGTTCACACAAGCTTATCTCTGCGGCATACGTGGAAAATGTTTGCGAAAAGTTTGCCAAATGCCCGGAAAAAAGGGTTGCGGGAGTGAACGTAAAAGGGATGCCTTTTATTTTGGAATGTGGTCGCAGCTTTTGCTTCTACTTAAAGGATATTCACAGCTTAGTCGTGTAATGCGTTTGGCGAATGTCCTGTTTAGGTTTTATTTCACACAACCAACATCAGCGCACAATAAATGTCACGTAAATTACACGAAAAGATTTTTACCAACTTCTAAAAACAGATACTTTTCAGATCTTTTCTAACGGCTATCAGAAAGTGCATTAATTTATTTTATTGCTTTGGATTATGCATAGATATTTCTAGGAAAAATATCAACAAAATACATAGTAGATTTGCCTGGTTTACTATAAGATTTTCAAGTGAAATAATTCCTTAATACTATCTTAATGTTTCTTTGTTTTTTTTTTCGATTTTGTATTTTGGGGTAACAAATTTAACAATTTGATTAGAGATCGTTCAACTTTCAAGCCCAACTTTTCCCATGTCAAAGCAAATCATTAAGTTTCTATAAATAGTCCTGTCTGATTATATACAGGAGCCAAATTTTCCCACAAGCCCACAGCCTGCAAGCATCCTGTCATATTCCTTTTGCAGGAAATGATCTTTTGATCCGGAAACAATAAAAAACGCAACCTCTACGCTAGAAAATCTCTGTGTGTAAGTTTTAGTTGTAACTGAATGGCACGCAAACGCCACTGAAATAAACCACCTGCGACAGAAAACAGACCCGATTTTAACCGCACTCAATTCGAGGAGCTAACCGAAAACACGGAGGGGTGTTGTACATACTACATAAATACTACACTACATTCATGTTTATCATGTATGTTTCATATAGGCAAAATTAGGCATAGTCTATGGAAACAAGAAAAAATGTAAGAGCTGCAATTAGTGTTTACTTTAAAATTAAATTTTAATTGAAGCTACAGAAATTTGTGGGGTAGTTTTTTTCTGTACTGGTGAGAAATTTTGTAGATTCCCGGGCTAGTTATAGCTCAAAATAGACATGTCCACGATATGTGTGTACCATACACATCTGACAGTTGTCAATAAAAACATTTCGAAACACTTTGGAAATATCAATTTCTCACCTCACATTTAAATCTCAAATGCACCGCAAAGGCTTCCAATCTTTGCCTCATTTAGTTGTAAATTTTGTGTTTTTTTTTTTTTGAGCGTTGTTGTTGCTCCTCTGTTTTTATTTTTCAACTCTTAGGGTGGGTGATCATATTACCGCGTTGCCTAATCCGCTTGTTGACAAAATAAATACCAAGAAAGGGGTGATCCGACCAAATATATGTTATATACATATATGTATGTATATGGTGCTACTACTTGGTTAGCACTCGTAATTAATTGCCTACAGAAACGAACGGAAATTTATGCGCGTCAACAATGATTATATGGTAAATGAAGCGTCAAGACATATGTCTACAGCCGCAAAAGCGTCAACAGCTCCAATAACTTCAATACTTTCAATAATACGAATAATTGTTGCCACTGTAAGTTAACTTTAAGAACTACGAGAAATTCAACTCAATTTTTATGTTAAATGAAAATTTAAATCTTTTACAAAATAAAAATAAAACTCAATTTATTTATAGGGAATAAAAGAGTTTATTTAAAGGAATCTAAAATCTATTTAAAGGAAACACTAAAGTAATACATGAGTATTTAAAATATTTTTTTCTCTACTGATGAAGATAATTAAAAAAATATTATGTCAACATTTTGGCATAATATTGTTCAAATTTGAAAAGACCATAATAACTAAAAATATATTCTACCCATTCAAGCAGACGACAGTCGCATGCAATTGCGGTATGTAAATATATCATGGAAGTGTAGCAGTGCAACAACTGTGGTCACATAAGCGTAAAACCGCAGAACGAGTGCTAAAAGTGCTGCTATTGTCCAGATTCCAGATGTCCTGTTGCAGTTGAAATCGAACACTCAGCCTTCGTATGCGCCTATGCTGTCCAAGTATATCCTGTAGACTGACAGGTAGTTGAGGATCATGCTTTGACCCGAATGTTTGCGCACTTGACTTTCATTGTTTGACATTAAATGTGATTTGTAAGGATCTCGTTTACGAGTGCAATTAGGAAGCAGCAAAGCAAAACCACAGCATGTGCCGCACTCAGAGATTTGAGTTGCACATTGCAGTTACCAGGGACATGTAGCAGGTAGGATGTATGTGGTAATATGTGGTGCATAGGTCACATAGAACTATTTGCACTTCCTGCTGTGTTTGGTGTTGTTTCTCTTTTTTGAATGAATGAACTGCGACAGATGATGGAACTCAATACAAAAATACTAATTAAGCATAAACAGACTAATTTTCATACAATCCCCTCCGTGTTCATACAATATTATAACGTACCTTCTCTACTGCAATGTAATTGAAATTGTGTGGGAAAATTGTATTCAAATTGGAAAATCAGTGTGTTCTCCCGATGGATTACCAACTCGCGTTTTCTCGCGGTGTTCAAATTACGCTCATTGCGCTCCGTCTGTGCACACCCGCGCACTCATTGCGTTTCCCCTCCTGTAAAATGCATTTTTCCTGCTTCAGTCTTGTAGTTGAATATCCTTGGGAAATACTGTGCGGGATATGTAACATTTTGTGGAGTCTTTTTTTGTTTCATGAGATTTTCCTTTTGGCGGTTTGTTCTTAAGTAAATAATATTTTGTTTTTTGTTGAATTTTACGTGATTTTGGAGCAGTTTGATATGCTGATGAATATCCTGACCCGGATACAGGATGTGTTTGCTTAGGCAGGTTCCTGCTGACTTGAAACAGGTGTAGGAAGTATATTTTCTCATCAAATAACTGGAAGGTAAGCTAACTAATGGAAATATAGTCATAACAAATAGTCAATAATAAGTTAAGTTATGATTGTATTTAAAAATGTATAAAAAAATATATATACATATAAAATATATTTAAATATGTAAAAAATTATTATTTTTATAAGTATATGCATATGCATCCTACATACCTTACGTACATTTGTCTTACCTTTTCGCTGAACTTCAAGGTAGTAAACATGTCAATAAATTATTAGTCCAGACAGCACTTGCACATGTCATCTATCCACTTCTCGTGTCAATATGGAAACAACAATGAAATCAATAGCCGGAAAATAGTTGACAAGGCAACCGTTAAACAAACACGCAACCAAATTCAACACCGAAAACACAAAAATCACAAATTAGCTACACGATTGTGTGAGAACAAAAAAACAACTGAAACTTCTTCACGACACATGTTAATATGCTAAGAAAACATCTGGGCAACCATTAAAAGCAGCATAAGCAATGTACGTGGAGAGGATTTCAGCCATGGTGGATTACAATTTATATAAGGGAAGGGAAGCCCAGGTCCCACATTCCTTTTATATTTAACTATAAACGGGGGAATTCCGCTTGGAGGCGTGCATTTCTTACACAGTTTGGAATTTGTTACAGTACGATGGAAGAATTAAAAAATTCAACAATTGACATCCATGAGAATTACGAGATATGACATTTATTTTTTATGCTTATGACAAACAGGATCCGAGTAGTACCAAACGAAATTGTAACTAAATTTTTAAAAAATGTAGTATTTGTAAATTTTTAAAAAATATAAAATTCATATTCATGGTATCCTTTACTATGGATGTTTTTTAATGCTTCTCCGATATGTTGAGTTATTTATGAGTCTTATGAACTGTAAGATGAGCCTCAACGTTATCTCAAAAAAAAAAAAAAAAACTGCCCTGGTTCAGCTCTAATTTTTACACATCATCGATAAGGCTTATCTCTGCAATACATAACTATAACTATACACATAAAATGTATGCAGCGAGAGATATTTTCAAAATCGTGCAGTTCGAATTTTATTTATGTTCACAACCAACAAGTTACTCAATTTACAAGAAACAAACTTAAGATAAGGCCATTCAATATTCGTTTAAAGAGTTGTAAGGCAATGGCCAAAAATTTCACACGAAATTGACTTCACCCCGTTTTTATTTATTTATATTTATTTTTTTTTTACCGCAATTATGACTCAATAATAATTTCAATATTTATATCAATTGTTATTAAATATAATAAATTTGTGGACAAAACAACCCTTAGGATATTTAGGGTTTCCCTTCACTGTAATTGGAAACTTAAAGGCAATCAAAAGTCGAAAGGATACACGTATCATAAAAATTATTGGGTTTCAGTCAATAAACGATAGCACAAATTACAAGTTCGTTGACGAAGGGTGAATCGAAAAGTGTTAAGTAACCTGGATCCGATAAACAGACTTTTAGTCTTCAATCCCCTTAAGTGATCAAATGAACTGCATGTCACTGCTTTATGCACTTCTCATGCAAATCAGTTGCATTTTAAACGTAGACATGAATTAAGGAAGTGTAATTAGCCAGAGGAAAGAAACAAACGAAGACTAAAGAAATCGTATAAGCAACTGACAGAAGATATGCATAATATGATCGACCGGATGTTGTGCAGTTGGTATTGAATTTAATTTGCATAAATGCTAAAGTACATTTCCAGATGTTTTAAGGAATGTTCACAAATTAGTTGGCATTTATAAACTAAATATGCAGACTTCCAAGTAAAAACATTTATTTTAAGGCATAATAATTGCATTTCTGAAGTTTGACAACTGTAGCTACTGACTAGCTATTCGTACATACCAAAAGCCTGTCATGTATGAATAGAGTGGTGGCGGCACACAAGCTTACATCTTCAGTCCATATCCGTTTACTAGAATGTTTCAGCATAATCTTGTCTCTCAGTTTTTAAGATTTCCTCATATAGTTATAGTCGATGCACAGACCGGATAGGACCAACACCAACATATCCCTTACAAATTTAAAATAGGATAATAAAGTTTTTGATATATATTTAGATATTCCGTTATTTGCCAAACTTGGGTTAAATCGAACTATTTTGGAACTACAGCTGCAGGATCGATAAAAAATAAAGCTTGGTAGTTTTAAAAAATATTGTTTTTTTTTTCATTTAATTTTCATTTTTGCTATATGTGCATACGTACATATATGTTTGGATCGGAAACAAAATATATCTTCTATTAATTCACCTGTTCACCTTCCGCTTACAATCTTTTCTGCTCGTTTTGTAGTTCCCACAACATTTTTCACCTTTTGTATTTACGAAATGCTCAAAAAACAAACTTTTGTTCATTGTGCATACCTAAAACTAACTTGAAGCCGGATCTATTCGTAATTGTTTCTGTAATGACCTAGATGCACCGTCATGCTGTATTATGATAGTTAATATTTGCTATTTGATAAACTTCGTAGATCTCATTCAGTTTATTTGCTTTTTACCGCATTACGCATACTCGCACTTCCTTCATGCAACTGAACTGAGTTCATTCATAAAAATAAATTTTGGTGAGAAAGTCGGTAGATTGCATCATGTAGTATCTCTGAAAATAGTTGAGATTTCAAGAAATGTTGCCGCTAAATGCAAATAGACTTAAACAAATTTACTTAATACAGACTTTTGGTTGTCTGATAATGTTCAGTAATGTTTTCTTAGCTTGTTTCTTTTTTGTGCAGCTGCTTTCATTGAGTAAAACTGAAAGACAGAATTGGCCCTTTTCCCACAAAAAAAAAATACATTTATTCATATTGTACATTTGTACTTACCTATGTACTGGAAATATTGGCTTATACTCTAACGGGCCTTGGCTAAGTTCAAAGGTCATATTAAAATTTAATGTCCAAAAAAAGGTAATTCAAATTGGTGCAAAAAACAAGTTTTCTATTTAGAGAAAAAATTACTGACCGACCCATGAGAAGTTTTCGTCCATTTTGACCTTTGACACTGGCCAAACAGCCACCACCCCGTTATAAAGCGCGACCTTCCACATTCAATTTCTAGAGCTTGTCAAACAGGATGCCAAACATACATACCATATTCTCTAACCCTATTGAACTTTTGCGTAGAGCTTGCTAAATATGATTATCGATAGTTTATACATTTCATAATCATATTCATTATTCATACTCATTCACAATTATTAAAGAGCGATCAGAGTTCAATTGTTCAATTAGTTGCCGCAAAAGCGAACTTCTGTACAAATTATGAATGAATTACATTCGATTTGAATGTTCCGTTGTTGTAGTTGTCGTGTATTCGTATTCGTTTCCCCAAGAGTGCAAAAGCCTCCCACCTTTCCCCGCCACCTTCTGGTAAAGGGAAGGGGCAGTCAGCGGGAGCTTGTTCCAGCAAAGCAACAACTTCCACTCACTTAATCATGTTAATGGCATTAAGCAGCTTAATCGACGGCAAGATCTAAGCGCTGGCGTCGATAATCAGCCGCCAGAGAGACCAAACACAGAGACTGAGACAGAGACAGAAACACAGTCAGAGTCAGAGTCAGAGTAAGAGTCGAAGCTGGAGACAAAGCTAGAGATCTGAGGACAGACCACCCAGCTAGTGAATAGTACTTAGTAGTTAGCCGGTCGAGTTCATCTAATTAAAAACAAAAGTGAACCGCCTTGTAAATGTCAAACGGATTGTCAAGAGTCGCAGATCACGAACCGCACCGTAAGTTGCAAAATCAAAATGCATTTTACTCCAATGCTCCCACAAATTGTTGGCTAACAACAATAACAACAACAACTACAGTAACAACGACTTGGCGACAATTAAATAAAAGCCACTTTGATGGCATATACAAAAAAAAATAAAAAATAAATAAATAAAAAAAAGAAACTCTGAAAAAATGTGACTGAAATCATACTCGTAATAATATAATTGAGGCAACCCGAGTATTGACATTTGCCTACTTGACATTTTAATATATTTGTTTGCGAAATTATATTTGGTTTTTTTTTTGTAGTTTGTTTTTTTTTTTTGTTATTTTTTGTTTAATCACATTTAGCGGCAAAAACATTTTCATAAAAAAGTTGAAAAAAAAAAATTATTAATATAAAATAATTTGTTGACCACAATAAAAGATGACCGGTCAAATTAAAGGGTTAAACTTTTTGTTGATCTCTTTGCCACATTGGCCAGATGACAAATTTGTACAGATAGGCAGATTTTGAAGGGCAGCCTCCCATATATAAGTTGCGGCCAGAGACAATTTTTATTTTTTGCACAAAATTATAATAAACAAAGGACTTAATTTCTTTATTTATTTAATAAGTTAAAATTTTTATAATATTTTTATTTAGTTTATAATATTTTATTTTTACCATAATATGTAGAAATATACTTTAACATTTATATTAATAACATTTCTGTTTTTGTTTGAATTTAGATTAAGAAATCTATTCAAGGATTTATGAGAATAAGATATATGTGTTAGACGATCAAATGTTATAAAAATACTTGATGCCATAACTAATCACCTGAAAATAAAGAGCACTGCAAACACCTTTGCTCTGACCACATGCCAAAGAGCCGAAATGCTTTTGTGGCCTTCTGTTTTTCTGGTTGGGCATCTGGCCAGCAGCAGAGGACAGTCAGAAGTCGGTTGCAAAGACAATAAACCAATTTGAACGCCCACAAAATGAGCATGAAATTGCTTACGGAAGGAAGTTCATGTGCCACAAAAACATGGCCTAAAACAATTGTCTACTGGCTGGTTGGTCATTTGGGATAAACGATGGGATGATGAAACTAAAATAGTTGTCACTTGGCCCCCGGTCAGATCCAAAGAAATGTGTTGTGTTGTATTGTGTAATGGCAAAGGAAATATGCTAACATAAAAGACTAAAATGTCCATAAATATGGGCAATTATTTTGCTAGCAGACAATACATGGCTGAGTCTCAGTCTCAGTTTCTGTTTCAGTCATAGTCAGAGTCACAGTCTCAAACGAAGTTTTAGTTTCACTGCCAACTTGTGTCTTCGTTTGGCACTATCGGATATTAACGAAGGTCGGCTCAATGGTCCTTTCGTCAGCACGTAAATCATGAGGCCGTAGGTGTTGCCCATTGACCATTGTCCCTGGCCGAACAACACCTTCCGCAAAATGATTTTCATGCTCGGCCTGACAAAGACATCAAAAAAGAAAAAAAATCTTGCGATGAAGTTGAAAACTATTTTTGTATATGTTGAAATTCTCTGGTCAACACCCACGAAGTATCATGACATGACACAGCTGGCAGGCATCAGGTAATTAGATAATACCTTAAGGCTTCTCTAGGCACGCGGCAATTTCTGCCCAGGATACACGGGTTAAAAGATCTGCAATCTTTACAGTAATGTGATACTTAAGCCTGACTTCATGCTACAGTTTCGACAAATGAAACAAAAAAAAAAAATAATAAGGTAGCAATTGCAACCCCTTTTGATCTAAATCTTGGTTTGTATCAATTTTCAGCGGTTTCGGGACATCCCTTCGCGAGCATCCTTTGAAATCCAAGCCGCAAAACATAAGCGAGCATGCGTTTTTTTTTTTTTTTTTTTGGATATTGTTTTTTAACCACAATTGTAATTTTATAACCCAATTGAATGTAATAATTGTTGTGCAATGCTATATGATATTTTTTTATAGATGTTTTGATTAGTCAACATTTTGGTTTTTTGTGGTTTTACTTTGTATCTGCTATTTGGAAAAGTTGCACAAATAATGTCCGTTACAACCTGGTTACATTGTCATCTTAAAATCTCATTAAATGCAATAGTTGCATCTAATGCAACCCTTTGGCTTTTAAACCATTGACCATTGGTCAAATGTCAGTTATAATCTGTAGAAGGGCAGCTGTCGAATAAGTTAAACAAAATCTGCTGTAGCTCAAAACATTCTCTCAAGATGCTGGGCGACCCTGCGTACAACCCTGAGAACATCTTGTTTTGCCATTGTGACAAATACAATTAAAAATTACAAAAAACTAACAAAAATATTATGAAAATGCAATTTGATTGAAATGCCAACAAAATGTCAATCAAGGAATTATGATTCCATTGATATCTCTCTCTCTCTTTCTCTTTCACTCTAAATCGGTGCTATAATCCTCATATATTGTACGATATAGTATTAGTTATACATTGAGAACTGGCATACATCAAATCAAATGGTTCAATGAGCATTTCTCACTTACATGATGAGAAAATATTAGTTTTTCTTTCCCCTCGAGAGCTTAAAGAAATTTAATTAAAAATCTTACATTTTTACCCGAAAATAAATTCAAGTTTTTTTCCCTTAAAAAAATTTGTAAAAATTCAATTATCATCAAAATTCATTTGATATATTCGCTATGCAAATGAAAATACGTTGGAGGTCAGCTGAGGTCAATGCGTTGACCATTGTTATCTCTGGCGCAGCCGCACGAAGGGTTGATTTTTGTTTTATTCTTCTTCATTTCTTTCTTATACTCAAGGAGCTTCTTATTTGTCCAGGTGTTGTGTCCGAAACTTTGCGAGATCTATGATTGTGATTTTCATTAGAAAATCATAAAAATGCGATCGCAATTTCTTGAGGCTTATTATGCGTGACAGACTATAGAAATATTTATAGACATGACAAATCTCGTTTCGTACTTAGACATAAGCCTGATATGGCTGATGATATCGAAATTGAAGGCAGATGTCATGGAAACCCTGATTTCACACATCCATAGTCTCCCTGTTTTATTTCGCTCGTATCGATACTTGCCCAATTCAATTAGCACTATTATCGAAGCATCACTGAAGGAAGACTACAGACTTTACCCTATTTTTATGTTACGTGTCGAATTCAATTGTTGAATCCTTCAATTCTATGAACATTTGCGAAATTGGGGCTATATTTTTATTGAAGTGCGAAAATCCAGATTCTCAATTATAATATTGAAACTGATTCAAGTGAAGTTAATTAGTTATTTCTATTAGTCTAAAATAGTTCGAGTATATGAAAATAAGATAATATTTGATTATGTTTCCATACATAATTTTATGTATAAGAAAGTTCTTATAATATCATTAAATTAGCTTAGAAAACTCGAATAAACTAGAAACTTAAGATTTAGGAACTTAAGATGTATATCCCTTAAAATAATATGTTTGTACTCTCAATTCACACTTCACTTAATTTATATTTTGGCATCGAAATCTTCATTTGGGCGCGAAAAAAAAATGTTTTTTAATGGAAAATGCGCGAAAATATTGTTTAGCTTCTTAAAAAGAAATTTTTTCTATTCAATGTACACTGTTCATCTACTTTTTGCATAAGCTGTCAAAAAAATTTTGGCATTATGCGTAAACAAAAATAATAAAGTCAATATTCACAATGAGGTGCAAGAAAAAATCAAAACAAAGAAATTTAAAAAAAAAAAAAGAATATTAAAATGAATAGAGAAAATGGGCGCTACCCGATGCCACGCGGCTTTTCTTTTCTATTTTCTATTTTCATTTCCAATCGAAGTCCCAAAAATATGAACAAAGCAAATGAATTTGTTTGCCTTCAACGCAATCTCATCAGATATTCAAAGGGAGACGCAACGGTTGTGGCTGTGGCTGCATCTGAAAGATGTAAAACCTAAGATGCAAAAATATTTGCAAAGCCAAAGAAATTGGGTCAAAGGTGAAAATGAACTCGCACACATACACACACACACACACACACACACACAGACACAAAATCATTAACGCTTGCGATCGTACTATGGGCATAGGGTGTGGCACAGTGGCATAACAATTTTCTATGCCAAAGAATTTGCCACGTTCGAAACTTATGCAAAATTCTTTACCCTCAATGATGGTTACCCCTCGCGTTACGCATGACAATTATTTCTAGCAAATTTTCAATGCATTTTCCACTGCAAATAATTTGCAATATCGATAATTTCTGATTTTTCCTTTAATTTTTTTTTTTTTTTTTTGTATTTTTTGGACATTTTTGTAACGATATTTTCATTTTTACTATACAATTTTCTATTTTCAGGGTGCAGAGGAGGCACGAAAAATTCAACATAGTTACAGTTCTTGGTTGCAAACATCATTAATTATCATTTTTATTCGTTTGCTGTGACTAATTCGATTTTTATGTTCGTTCTGATCAAAAATATAGCAAAAAAAAAAAAAATGTATTGAAGTTTAAATGCATTGCAAATATATAATTTCATGTATGAAATATATATTTCTAAACTTTTAAACATTTTTTTTTAACCCAGTAGAACAAAATCTTTCCAGTCTTTTAATTTTACTTAGATTTCTCAGAGTAAGCTTAGAGAAAATTCAATATTTGACAGTTTCCCATCAAAATTTTTTAGTTATAACGGACAACTGTCCATCAAAGAAGCAGCTGCCTTCTCCTTTTAACTGGACCAAACTGTTTCACCTTGTCACCTTATGAACTAGATCCTCTGGTCAGAGATCTTGTTCATAAGATGTCAACGGCAATTAATAAAGAAAGTTCATGATTTTACCCTAAACACACTTCTGGTTTTTAACCCCAAGCCGAGCATCTTTGATCTTCTCAAGATCAACAAAAAAGGGATAGGCATCAACAAAAGCATCAGCATCAGCAACAGCATCATCATCATCATCATCATCATTATAATCATCCCTTTTTAAAGAACTCTTTACCAAAAATTAAATTTCTTTGCTTTTCTTTTTCTTATTTTTTTTTAGGGTTTAACACCCAAAAATAAAGAAACAGCATCAATTGGTAAGGTAAAGTCAGACCTTGGTCTGCTCTTTGATGCAAGGGTTCAAGGGGTAAAGAGGCGGTTGCCGTTCAGCTTTATTGGCACAACAAGTTATTAATTATATTGCTGATGAGATTTAGACCGTTTAGAGGGGAGGAGAACGACAACTAAAAATAATTGTATGATTTCATTCTCAAGCGAATGGGATTTAGAATTATCTGCTGTTCTTTGTTGGTTTATGCTTTAAATTTTGAATTTATATTATTTATTTTTTTCATTTTTTATTTTTTGTGAGACTTTTAATCTTTATAGATTTTTGCTGCTGCCGTTGCTGCTGCTTTTTATCAGCACATATTTTGTTGTTTTTTTTTATATTTTTCTGACTGTAAAAATCTCAATATTTTATTGCTCCTCCGAAATCATGTACACAAATAGAAGAATGAAAGACTGAAAATAAAAACCCGCAACCGCCACACAAGAAATTCATTACTCAACGTGATAAGCAGTCTGCCAGATGATAAGGCAAGAAAAATAAAGATTTGACTAGAAACCGTTAGACGCATGCCGCTGCTGCTGCCGTTGGCAGCGTGCTCCACTTCACTGTCGCCTTTGTCGCGTCTGTAACAAGAAAATATCTCATTTCGTGTATTTCCTCTACACTATGCTCCTCACTTCATGATTGCCATCTCTTTTGCACGCACGCTAGATGTTGGGGAGACACATGGAGCTCATAGTGCAAGTCCTAAGGTTAGAAGAGCGCAAAATTTGATTAACAAATAAAAATGAGCGTCGACTTAACATTCTCTCTCTTTCTGTCATTCTATCTCACTCGCTTATATACTTTCTCTCTTTCGTTCTGGTGTTCACTAATACAATTGCATTGTGTTGCGTTATTAGGCAAAACACTCAAAAAGGGGCGGTGCGTGAGAGAGCAACTGTGAGAGTAACTGAGTGAATGTCGATGTTGAGTGAAATATTTGTTTTGAGTGTGTGAATGGAATTGAGTTTCGTTAAGAAATATTCTTATTATATATTAACATTGAGAAGATTGCCAATTGGCAAAGTTAACAGCAAAGCAAGAATGTTATTTAACAGAATATTTGATTTTTATAGCATCTACAGGATTTATTTATGGGAAATGTATTGCGATAATTAAATAAATGAAATAATTATAGCATCAATTCAAATTTTATTTTAATTTTAGTTTTGTAAATATTATTTAAAAATATTATTAAAAATTATATTTTATATATTTAAACATTTTTCATAAAATAATTTCAAAATTCTTAATATGTTAACACTTTGAAAACATAGTGCTAACATTATAATTATGATAAATAAATCATTGCTGCAATTTGAATGGAAAAATTGTTCAAATTCCAACACACATTTCTATTAATTAACAACATTTCACTTTGGCATTCGACCGGTCGTAGAACTCAAACTCGAATTCAAATACCAAACTGAAATTGAGCCTCGACTCGACTCGCTAAGACTGTGGCAGTGGCAAAGGCTTTGGCAGAGGCAGTAACAAAGTCAGAGACTAAGACTGAAGGAAAGGCAAAGGCTGCGGCTGATTTTCTGCCTGAAATAATTAATGATGTGGCGCTGTGCTGTACTGTGCTGTGCTAAGCGGCATCTCAACTTTTGTTGCTTCAGCAAATATTAGCAAATTATTTTAGTTTTAGAAAATCTCTACAGAGCATCATCGGTACTTGGACCTGGACCTGGTGCAATTTTCCTGTTTACATTTTGCCATAGCCATAGGAAAGTAAGAAAACACTAATGATGTTCTCTGTGTGGGTTTTTTCACGTTTTTCCCTTTCCCTTTTTATCTGTTCCCTTCAAAAGACTCTGACAATATTTGCACTTTTCCGTTTGGTTAAATTTCACCCTCAGCTCGACAAAACTTCAGTTTCTGTTTCTGTTTCAGTTTCAGTTTCAGATCCGCATTAATTGTTCCTCGTTGTCAACTACTTTATGTAATTAAAAACACCTTTTAACTGTCCATGGCAAAGATCTTCTCAGTTTACTATTCTCCTTCGCATATCTTACCTTTTACTTTTTCTTTTCATTTTCATTTTTGTCTCCCTTTTATCTTTTATCTTTTCGTATTTTGTTTATTAAGCGAATTTGTCAAATTTGCCAAAGCCAAATCGATTTATCAAAGTTCCTAATGATTCTTGCAAAGAAAATAAATAAATACAGCAGCAAATATATAAATCGATTTAATGAAAATATATATATAATATATAATATATAATATTTAATTTTTTATAATAAAAATTATAGTTTATTTATTTTTGGGCTTTACTATTAAATATACATCTAAATTTTGGATATTGCATTTATTAATATTTTTATTGAAAAATATAAATTTAAAAATTTGCAGTTTTACAATTATTAATTTTATTTTATAATTTTGATTTTGTTGACGCAAGGTGTTCAGTCTATTTTCGGACGTATAAGCATTTTAATTGTTTTCAAAGAGTAGAAGCCATACCACCAATTAGACTCTGCATCATGAAACGCCGTAGTAAAGTATTTTCCATTTAAATTACTGCACAAATTAATAAAAAAAAAAAAAACAGAGTCAATAAATAATATACGTAAATGTTGTTATCATATTAATATTTTTAATTACCTTTGTGCACAATCATCATACCACCAGCCACCATGGTATTCCTTAGCACAATTGCGTGTCAACGAGTTATCATTGTCATTATCAAATGTACTAAATTTTTTGTTAACATGATTGTTCATTGCTTGTTTCACTGAATTCCCTGAGAATTTCCCTACACTGATTAATTTATATTTATCACATTCGTTGGCAATTTTAAAATTATCATATCTGATATTCATTTCACCACCATCAAATTCTTCCATATATATATAAAGTTCGTGACGTCTGTTAGTTGTAAGGCGATGAATCTTTTCCAAGCCAAGGAAAAATTCATTATCAAATGAGCCAAAACCATCTTTATATGTTTGCCAGTCTCTATAAAAATCTTCTTTGCCATTGATGCGTTGTTGTATAACTATCCAACCTGGACCTGCTATTTTACTATCACATAAGACGGAAAACGTATCAAAATTGGCAACTTTAATTTCATGTATCCCTGGGTTATCAGCATATGAAAGGCAACCAGTGTAATTTACTTGTTTAGTTTCGTTTAATATTTGTTGATCAGATATTATTTGTGCATTGAGTTTAATTATTGTTTCATTACTCGCATTAAGTAATAAAGTTTTATGTTCCAACTGATTTTGACACTCTTGCAGTTTTACATTATCCGATTCAATTTTATTATTAGTTTCAGTTAAAATTTTCTTTGCTGTCTGTGAATTAAAAGTCTTTAGCTGAGAAAATTCATTGTTGAAAGATTCAATGATATTCTTAAGTTCATTATTTGTATTTTGTAGCTCAGAGTAACGAATTTTGAATTCTTTGGTCAAAGCTGCATTTGCTTCATCTTTTTTCTCAAAAAAATTTTTGTATAAATTAATTAGCTGATTTTTAACTTGAGTTTCACTAATTTGCAAATTTTGCACTTGTTCGCGTAACTTTTGAATTTCTTGTTCCTTGCTTTCACATTTGTTTTTCACATTTTCTTCTTTCAGTTGTTTTATATAATCCATCATTGGTTTTATCATATTGTAACTGTACGATCCACAAATATCGTCGAATTTTATTGTAGCGTTATTCTAATAACATAAAAATAAATAAATAAAAATAAATGAGATTTATAAAAATTGCCAGCAACTATGAATATAAAATCAACTATAGGTTGCATACAAATTTGGAGTCTTTATACGCTGCTCTCGGAATGTCCATGGAACAGCTGAAAACGTCATAGAGTCATAATACTCTTCTACCTTATAAATTCTGTGTTTAATATGTATAAAGAAAAATGTACCTCGTTGTCACTTGATGTATCAATAGATGAGACGCTACTCCCGTCGAGTATCCATAAAACTGCGAAACACCAAAGAAATTGAACACATTTTAATTTCATATTGCTCGCACTTTGATGAACTGTGCGCGAAATAACCAAAAACAGACTAACAATTAAATTGCGATCGAAAGTATATAATATTTCTTAGATTTCGTTCGTATAGCAATATTAGTGAACATATAGATAGTTTCATTTTTACTGATGACAGCTTATCACATTGGAACGTATCACAATTAAATTTTTACTATATATTAATCTCCCAGCGATTAAGCTTTGACCTATTTTTCTTGTCAAATGAAAAAAGAAAGAAAGAAAATTATATTCGGCATGTTGAAGATGTCGTACATATTTGTCCCACACAAAAATTCAATTTTCGACCTATTGTTCCTACAACAGCTATAGTATATAGTGGCCCAATCTTCCTATATACTGCATATGTTTATTGAGTTCCAAGTTTCATTAATATTCAATTTATTTTAGGGTCTACGAAAACTCCCGCCAGGTGCTACAAAATATTAGACCAAATTAATATACCATCTACAAATGTAAACATCAGTTTCGTTCATAGAAATGATTATAAAATTTCAAAGAAACAAAGAAAAAGAATAATTTCATATTAAATAAAATACTATTAGTAATAAAAGTATATGATAGTTTGTTTGTCTGTTGTTTATTTTTAGGATATTATATTTTCCGCATGCCTTAAAGAATAAAATATATGATAACAAAATTTTATTTGTAACTTATTTTATTTTATTTTTCTATGAATATTAATTTGATAAATATTTTAGTATTTCATTATATTACATTTGTAACTAAAGCGACATATAATCTAATAGGCCCACAAATAATATAGAATAATCGAAACAAACAGATGGAAAGACGAACGGACAGATGGACAGATATATACATATATATTGAGTCTGCCACGCCTCCTAAGGGCATCTAGCAATAATTAATATACCCTCAGCAAGGGTCTAGAAATTTAGCCACAATATCACTTTAACCCAGGATCTAGGAGCAGCTTAAATATAATATCTCTATAATAGAGTTTTATAGATTTTTAATTAATTTTTTTTTTTTTTGGGATTCCTAAAAATGTATGTCAGGAAACTTTAAAAAGTCAAGTTTTAGCCGAATAGCTCAATGACGAACTTTTAATCACGAATATATTGATCAAGAATAAATATGTACATTTATCACGCCTCCTCAGGGCCATTAAAAATTCCTGGCTAAAATGAATATATTCTCTGCAGGGGGATACGTATCAAAGAAATAATTGTCCCAACAGAAACAGTAACAATTAATTTTCAATTAAAGTCAGAACAAGATTTTAATTGTTTGTCTGCAATTTTGGCAAACAACGCGAATGAATAAACAAACATATGTTAAGAAAATTTGTTGTAACCATATTTACACGCCTGTTAGAAACAACCAATGTCCTCCTTCACTCCTCCATATCAGCACTTCTCATATTCCATCATCTTCATCGTCATCCCCACACATTTAGGAAAAAGGCAGATTAACGTTTCAAGGGACGAGTTGATGTGACTTGTGTTGGCTTTGTGGCACGTTCAGTTGCAAGTGCTATACGCAAGGCATACACAATAAAACACAGCACATATCACACACACACACACGCACACACACACACACGACACTCTATGCCATGAATTTCAATTCGCGTCTTTTCATTTATGCCAGAAAGCGTAAGCAAACTTCAAGACAGCAATAAAATTGCTCTAATGTCGCTAAAACTCTTCCGGAACCACTAAATTCACGTGCTGTGGCTGTGGTATTTGCATATGCTTAGGGTATCCAATGGGGGGTACCATAAGGGAGGCTATAAGGGAGGCCTAGCAATAAAGGGCCACCGGAGAGACAGAAGGCAGTTTTATTCTTGCCTGTCACATTTCCATTAGCATTTGCCATTTAACTCATCATCCATGCGTGTGTATGTGTGTGTGTGTGTGTGTGTGTATCAAGTGTATCATGTTGCAACGGCTGTTTAGCACATTTATTACCCATATTTTGTCATCCGGCTTTTATCCTTTCGCTCTATGCTTCACTCTCTACGCTGTGCATCTTCAATCTTCAATGTGCTATAATTGTTGCCTTTATGCTACATTTCTTTGTGGTAAAGTTTTCTTTCTAGTCAGCGCATGTATATCTATGTAATTATGTATTCTATATTTTAATTACTCAAACATTTGGTGTACATTCATAGAGTTGAATTCTTTCCTGTTCATTTCAAGCGTTTGAATTGAAATTTAAAATTTTAATAAATTTACTTTAATAATAATACAGGAATTTGATCTTCACGTAAACTTCATACAAGTATTTTCATTTATTGCATACTTTTTGGCAATTTGATTTAAGGAAAAAAAAAACTTGCGACTGAATAATATTTATGCATGGATATATAGTATAATAGATAAGACAGGATGAAAGATAAAGATAATCTGCTGATAATTTCAGTTTCGATATTAAAAAAAAAAGAAAATATCCAACAATCTAACATGAGCATTGGAATTAAAAATTGCTCATTAATCTTATCAATTTCTTCGAATATGTAAATATGTATATAAAATAATTAATATTTTAAACTGTATGCAAACTTGATAGTAAAATATAAAATTGAAATTATGAATTCTTTTGCATTGAATGTTCTTTAAGTAATTCTATTAAATGGATTGAAACGATCGTTTCATTGATGAATTCATCGGAATTTAACCTCGAATAGAATGAAATAAATGAGCTGGCATTTTGCTACTGATTGTTGAACTTTTGAACTGTATCGGTATCTAATAGAAACGCAATCAAATAATTGCTCAAAGTGTGCCACAATCAAATATAGCAACAAATTAAGCAACGCCAACATCAATACAACAATAACAATAACAATAATAACAACAACAACATCAACAATAATAACTGTCATTGCGGTTGCGGCTGCTGCAAATCGATAAATCGACAAAACCGCAAAATGAAAAACTATAGAAATACACAGAAAAACAAAGTAAAATAAAAAAAAAATAAATAAATAAACAAAAGAAATAGAAATAGAAATAGAAAAACGTAGAAGACAAGAAATAAGTTATCCGTAGCTACATCTGCCGTCTTCAGTCTTCAGTCTTCGGTTTTCAGTTTTCAGTCGGAACATAGACCTAAGCGATAAGTTTACAATTGCTTATGACTTCAATTAATCTGTGGAAAGCGCCTACGCAGCCATGAAAAAAAAAACAAAAATGCACAACAACAAAAAGTAAATAAAAATAGGTAATAATAAAAAAAAAAAAACTTCAAAGAAAATCTGCAATAAAGTCTGGCGAATTATAAAATACCCTTTAAAAAATTTCACACAAATTAAAAATTTATGCAGAATATGAAATTTCGGTAATAAATAATAATAATAAATAATAAATAATTATGGTAAATATATAATTAAATCAAATAAAATTAAATAATAATTGCCTTTAATTTTGATTATGATTTTTCAAAGTATTTTAAATAAAAAAGAATAAAATTTAATAATATGAAAAGATTGCTTGTTATTTTTTAGGATTATATTTTAAAGTCTGATTTTTACAATAAGTTGTTGCATTTGTTAAATCGTATAACATTTTCCATATGATAAGCAATAACTGTATGAGCCGAAATTAGTGTATCTATAGGAAAAACTACAAAAGTGTCTAGAATTCTGCACGAAAATAGAAATTGCCAAGAGCCGAGTCTGCGGTCTACTCGCCTCAGCTTCAATAGCTACAGGCGAGATCTTAGACGCAGACGCGGCCACAGAAGACAATTGACCTGAAATTTCATTGAAGATGAGCCCGGACTTGTGGCTACAGCAGCATTGCTATGAGACTATGGTAAGGAAGAGTAGACTAGGAGGAAGAAAAACTATGGTGTAGACTGAGACAGAAGCAAATGTACAGGCAACATTAGAGACAGAGAAAGAGACAGTGGAAGAGTAAGAGGCAAGGCCAAAGAGACTAAAGGAGGCAGAGGCAGGTGGTAAGGCATTGAAATCTATACAAAACGGTAAATTGCTTAGTCACTTTGCCAGGTTGCAGCAACAGCAACAGCAACAACAGCAGCAGCAGCAGCAGCAAATGCAACAGGAAAAAGCAACAGTCGCTGTGCAACATTGATGATTGTAATCATGATCATTATAATTATGCGCTATGCGCCTTACCATTATTATCAAAATGAAATCGCATGCTGAGAGAATTCCCCGCAAAATATCCAATCCATCCATGCAATGCACGCAGCCAAATCTATAGATCGTTGCAGCACAGTTGAGACCTCAAGTTAGCCATAGCCCAATATCCAGTAATACATGTATAGCTATATATGTATGTCTGTCTGTATGTATAGTATGCCAAGTGTACAGCCCTATTTCACACACCCACATGAACGATGCCTGGTACGATGCAGCGCCACTTGGACTCAAATGATCCCAAGGTACGCGTATATATATTATATATCATAGATGGCTAAATTGCTTTCTTCAATTTTGGATTTGCCAATGTTGAACATTATTATATGTAGCTAATCTCTTGACCGTCGGCAAAATAATAATAACGAAATTAATAAATGCATTACGAATTATATTTTGAGTTCAGATTTTTCGAAAGATAGTCGAAGCTTTTTTTATTTATTTTATTTTGTTAAGTTCTATGACATAAATTTAATTAAAAAATAATCAAAAATATTAACATTAACATTAGTATCTAGTGTAATATCATGTACGTCTTCTATTTCTTTATTTCGATCAATTTGATCTAGAGATAGTAACTTTTGAATTAATTTAATAATAAAGTTTTACGTTATTTTCCATTAAATTTTCCCATTAAACATTTGCAGTTGTAGTTGCAGTTGCAATTTTCAATTGTATTCAATCTAAATATATAATTCGAATTTCAAATTGATTTTCATTTTTTCAACTTAAAACGAAGCAAATATATAATTGATTGCAGCTGTTGTAAATGGTAAGAAACAAAATCCTTGACAGGTTCATTTTCAATTTACGCACAATAAACAAAAAAAAAATAATAATATAAAATAAAATGAAAAATCAGTTGAAAACGCGCCACATCTCATGCATATGTATAATATATATGTTTGGGGCTGGCTCATCAGATCTGCCAGGTGTCAGGTAAATTGCCGCAGCGCAGATAAGACTATGAGTTCCTCCTCATACTCGTACGAGCCGAAATTCAACAGAAACAATAAAAAGCAAGAGGAACAACAACAATAACAACAACAACAATATATAAAGAGGTTATGCGATCAAAGTTCATGGCCATGGAACGTGTGTGTTTGTTTCGCTCTCTACGACTGTATGTCTACATATGTGGATGTGTTTGTGTGTGTGAGTGTGTGTAACATCAGTTACTTGCAATTGCAAATGCATCTCAATTTCATCTGCAGCTGTGCAGTAGTCCCTCGAACAGCAATCGTTTTGTGGCTCGGGCTTCCATTTCCAGGTTACGGACTTTGCATCAGTTTGGTAACCAAAGTAGTACGCGGTCGAAATTTTGGTAATTCTAAGCGCCAGTTTAGTAAAAATTGAGCGCATCTAATCTATTATGCCCTACCAAAAGGTACATTAGATTGCTCAAGAGTTTTAAGAGCCTATAAACTATATATTATATATTCTTGATCAGCATCCGTATATTTCAACCCAAGCGGTTCTCTCAGTTTTAAGGTTATCAGATTAAAACTTATTTAACATATTTTTATTATTTTCAAAATTATTTTTTATAAATTCATTATTTTATACATATATAATGATATTTCAGAGAATAAATAGAATCAATTATTCTCTTTACTGGTGAATAACATCAATCACTTTAGGAAAGCAATTAAGCTGCGAATCATGTCAACTGTTAAGGGATCTCAGGTTTGTCTTATAACGCCAGGCCCTCAAGGTGATGACCTCAAGACTGCCACAGGTTGCCAGAGAAGCTGACCAAAGAAGTGGGGCGCAAAGTTGGTGAACAACTTCTTACGTCTATAAGCAATTAAAGTCACAAAAAAAGTCTATGGTGATAAATATTGTTAAGTGCGTTCACATGAAAGTTGTCAAAAAGTGTTTGAGAAATTTTCACCGCAAGCCACGAAAATAAAAATAAAGAAGAGAAAAAAAAATATAAGAGACATGGCTTTGGATGTTTATCAAACACCTCTGCCAATGCGTGAGGCCTCGAGGTGTGGCTTCATGTAACATGCTCCATGGATACACGCAAGCCGAAGACAGTCATCCCATACATGGTTACCACCAATGGCAATAGCATTGGCATTGGCGCTGGCACTAGCATCCATAGGCGACGGGTCGTCTGATAGGGGAAACGATAAGCGACATTACCGTACAATTTTCAATTAACACGAAGCAACTGTAAAGAGACTGAGACTTGAGACTGGAATTCCACATGGCCCGTGCTCATCGGTTGCCACCAGAGTGGCGCTTGCAGGCAAAACTATCCAGGCTTCTCTACAAATTGTCTAATCTCTTTCGCGCGCTCTCTCTCTCTCTTTCCTTCTATCTTACTGCTACTATGGCCTGGACTCTGGTCACTGTCTGTATGCGCATCGATCTATGATGGTAGCTGGTTGGCGACCTGGCCTAGTGCTGCTAGAGACAGGTCTCAAAGTACTGACCACAGTAGACAATTTATCATCCAAACTGCCGCCAATGGGGTCTGTAAAAGCTCTTTATGGTCGCTTCTGCATTTTCCTACTGAAGATCTCTGCACATCCATCCATATCGCAATATATTTGCATCTGTGTCTCTTTTGTCAATTGGTTTGCCTACTCGCATTTTCAAGTGAACGTGCAAGATTTTCGTTGTCTAAAAATGAGTTTAGTTTTACTTTATTTTAGTCACTTGAACAGTTCGTATTGAGCTGTCAAACAGTTTATGGCAAAAATGATTTAGTCACACTTAGTGCTTGCCTATGAAAGAGTTTTTACAACATTTTGCAAGAGAAATATTCTTATTATTATTAGATTATTTAAATAAAAAAAAAATAAAAGAAATTTTAAACTTTTAGATTTAAATAAACTTCAAAAAACAAGAAGGCTACGATTCATTATTCCGTTTTTCGATTAATTTTACACGATTTTTTTTTTCTTTTTTTTTTTGTACTTTAAATTTGAAATTTTTAATGATGGCAACTGCTTTAAGGCTCAGTCATGCAATTAAATCTCAACTCAAGTATAATCAGTTTTTGGATAAGTTTCTGTGTTCATCCATTGGCTTAAAGAGAAAATATTCTTCGGGATGTGAGGAAAAAAGATATATTGTAGTAATGGTGCGACATGGTGAATCCGAATGGAATGAAAAGAATCTATTTTGTGGCTGGTTTGACGCTAATCTCAACGAAAAGGGCCAAAAGGAAGCCGCTGCAGCCGGCAAAGCCATTAAGGATGCGAAGCTTGAGTTTGATATTGCGCATACATCGCTACTGAGCCGAGCTCAGGATACACTTAAGACAATTGTATCGGTTATCGATCAAAAGTTTCCCACTTGCATGACATGGCGCCTCAATGAACGGCATTATGGAGGATTGACGGGATTAAATAAAGCTGATACGGCAAAAAAATATGGCGAAAGTCAAGTACAAATCTGGCGTCGTAGTTTCGATACACCACCGCCACCAATGGAAGAGGAACATCCATATTATGAATGTATTGCTAAGGATCCACGATATAAGAATATCGATCCAAAAGAATTTCCCAATACAGAATCTCTTAAATTAACCATTAAGCGCACTTTACCCTATTGGAACAACTCGATTATACCGCAAATCAAGGAGGGAAAACGAGTTATTATAGTTGCTCATGGTAATAGTCTGCGCGGTATTGTTAAGCATCTGGATGAAATATCCGATGAAGATATAATGGAACTGAATTTACCAACTGGCATACCTTTTGTTTATGAACTTGATGAGTGCATGAATCCTTTGGTATCTATGAAATTTCTAGGAGATCCTGAAACAGTTCAGAAAGCCATTGATTCTGTTAAGAATCAGGGTAAAGCTAAGTAAAATCTTAAAATAAAGAGCCATAAAAAAACATATATGTCTATAAAAGCAATAAAAGAAAATATTGATAAAGTGATTGATCAATCAGACAAAATTACTTTATATCAAACAGGAGATTCTTCTCTTTCTATTCGAAATTCAGGAAAAGTAAAGAACGCGATTCACAATCAGAATGAGCATCCGCAGCCAGAATCAGAATCTGAGAATTGTGCTGCGAATGTGTAGCAGCAAATAAATTTATTTGATTTTAATTGGCAATGAAAAGTCAACAAAGGCAGCAACGAAGCCAGGGCCTTCGACTACTCATACAACCTTACATATATTCATTTCATACATACAACTTATTTATATATACTATATATTGATCTCGGAAATCAGGCAGCGGCTATGCCAACTGACTGTGTATCTCAGTAAGTCTCTGTTCCATTGGCAAGAGTTGAGTCTTATTTGCCGTCAATTTTAATTGTCGTACGGGTTCATTTGGTTGTTGGAATTTTATGCATGACATTCAAATGGGTCGAATTTTAATTTGTTTAAATGAAATACTCATTTAGGTTTTATTGACAAACAAATTGAATTGATTGATCTAAATGAATTTATGCGGTCAGCGACGAGCTTCTAACAAATACTACTTCATCCCATTCCACTTTCTCTCTCTTTCACTTCATCTCTAGTCATTTCTTTTATACACAAACTAAAATTGGGATAGATTCGGATATGCCAGGGAATACATATACATATCTCCTGAATAATATTTATTGCGCCATAATGAACTGTATATATATTGAGAGAGTTTAAACAAGTCTCTAATACATTCTTAATTTCATTTTTTAATATAACAAATGTCTTATCATAGGCAGTATACAAATTATCATAATCTTAATACCTTCCATTCATAATATTTTGTTACATTGATCTTCGTATCTGACAAAAAGAAAAAAAAAATCATTTTCTGATCGACTTATAACAAATGTATGCTATCCAAATCGAAAAGCGTGAGCTCTACATTATCTTTAAACTTAATTATATAGAAAGCAGAGCTGGCATCGGGGCGCATCTTCAATTTTTTCCACTACAAATACGAATGCAGCATAGAAATTGAAGAAACATAAAAATGTTTGCACTTCGTATTTGTCGCACATAAAGTCTAATATCGAATTACATTGCACTGTGCAGTGCCATGTTATGGTCCACGGTCCACGATCCACTATCCACGGTCTCTGCCACACGGATTTGTGGTGTACGGTCCGCAGTCCACAGTCCACAGTCCACGACTCGTCGACAGTCGTTGGGCCAAGCAGCATGAGGCATGAGACATGTGGCAAACAGCTTGCAGCTTACAGCTAGCAGTGTGTCTGCAGTGTGCGTGTCAGCGAAACTTTGTCTGCCTGGCAGGCGTGCCTCCAGCCACTCCAGTCACTCCAGTCACTGACTCCACCGACCCACCCGACCCCGCCATCGTCTGTAGTTGCCCATAAAGAAACTGAATTGAGTTAAATGTGCGATAAATTGCTTTTTGCATTTATCATGGTCGGCAGAGTGCAGGCCAAACAGAGTCAGAGTCAAAGCTAGGCCTGGAACAGTGCCAGACAACACTAAACCAGAGTCAGTCTCAGTCCCCTAGTCAGACCTAAATCCAGTCCTAGGCCTATGACCAGGCATTGGCCCAATGAAGATGCACTGCGGCTGCCAATGACTGTGGCGAATATTGAACAAGATTTTTAATTAGCCGCCAAAAAATAAAACGAAAACACAGAAAACACAAAAATGAAAACAAGGAAAATATAAAATGTTATCCATAATTTATTTGCTCTGCTTTGGTTGTTAGGACTGATTCAAATCCTGGTTCAGGATCTTACTTATGTAGGGTAAAAAGTTGGAGACACGTGTATAAACATCTGGATAACCTTGAGCACAAGTGGCGCTGCCATAGGACACAATCCCAACAAGTTGCTGACGTCCGCCTGACAAAATTAACGGACCACCAGAATCACCCTATCCAAATATCAGAAAATTTAGTTAAAGCATTGAGCATTGAGAAGTATACAAAACTAGAATACATTTACCATGCAAGCTCCCTGACCATGTGCTGCCAGTGCACAAATCTCATTGGGTGTGACGCGAAAACCTTTCTGTGCGCATTCCTCATTCGTCATCGTCTGATAGTTCAGCACCTGCAGTCTATCTGGTACTTGAGCACCTGAACTGCTCGGTGTTGTCGATCCCCAGCCAGTGAGACGTACAGGTGTTTTGCCACCAATACGATCAGCGCCACCCATATTAATCGTACTAATCTCGGCAAGATGCAATGAAAAAGCTGGATTAACCTTAAGTATAGCAATATCATTGATAATGCGCGGTGACATTGTATACTGTGGATGTACATGCTTCTCAATAATCATGTGTCGCTGTCCACCAATCTTCCAATTCAGGGTACCGCCTAAAACACTGATATCCACAATTTTCATCTTTTCCACACAATGTGCTGCCGTCAGTACATGCTGTTCGCTGATTATGGAACCGCTGCAAAAGTGTCGCCAGCGACCACGACGTAGCATTTGCATTGACACTTGAAATGGCACCGTATGATTCATCAGTTGGCCGCCATTGATACGTATTGCATTTAAATTGTATTCATCATCGGCATTCGTATCCTTTGCACCTGCTAGTGCCACTAGCCACAGCCACGAACAGAAGCAGATACTTAATAGTTCTTGATATTGGAATTGCATTGTTGTTGGTTAACACTTCTGGAATAATTCGAGCATCATTCAACTTTATCTTTTATACTTGTGCATCTTACGATTACCTTGCAATTCTATATTATATAAAACTGTTTCTTTTCCATAACAGTAAACATCTTAATCTTTACAATGATAAGGACAAATAATAAATTGTAAATGAAAAAATAAAAATAAATATAAATAATTATGAATAATTATGAATTAGGTCAAGTTCAGTTTGCCGAAAAAAAAAACTCAAGTTGAAGGCTTTACTCTAAATTTATCTTTTTGGCTTATCTTTATACTTCTATAAATATATGGTAAGTATATATTGATGATTACAAGATATATTGGATAAGTGTATTAAATCTCTTATATTTTGCATTTAAATTATTAAAGGAAAATAAGTATAACTAAAAAGCAATGTTATCTTCGGAGGGCCGCCAGTCAGATTTTATACTCTTGCAGTCTTAAAAGAAAACTTTTCATACAAAAACCCAATTTTTGGCCGGTTGTTCCTATGATATACTGATCCGATCCCACTGGTTCCGACTTATATGGAGCTAATGAGCATAGGGAGTACGTAATAAGAGACGAACACGCCTACATAGATGCGTTACAAACTCCTATTCCAAATTTATATACCCTCTACAAGAGTATGAAAAGCTTTAAAAATCGTCACGGAAGCTCTTTGCTTGCTTTACAAAGTTAGCAAACGATCAGCTGTCTGTCAGACAGAAGTTGGCGCCAAATTACTTGTTTATATTTTCTATTACACAATAATAATATTGTCCGATTAAATGTATCTTAAATATGGAAATATGAACGTATATTTATATATTATATAAAATGAATAATACGTTATTTATTTCATCAATTTATACTGGCGAGATAAGCTAAAGAGAGCACAAAAGTCGCTACGTATAAAATAAATCTGTCTTTATTCTTCTTCTAACATTTCTCTGCCTCCATGCTCTGAACTGTAGCAGTTTAGCACTCTTCAGTATAACTATAGCATTCTTATGTATGTACATACATATATATATTCGCTCAGCACACGACTTAACTGATATCGCCAGGCCAATGATCTATAAGAAATTATGTTTCGTTTTCTCAATTCAAGTTCATAATATATTCTCAGTCTGTTCTTTGTGATTTTGTGTGCGGTTCAGTTCGTTCTTGCTTTTCAACACAAAATTCGATCAGTATGGATTTCAAATGTGTTCATCTTTTGCGCTATTACGTAGTCTTCTGGATACTCATGAACAGCAGTGTCACCTCTAGCATTGTAGCATCTAGTGATAATGAAGTAATTTCTTCTTACATTTTTACTTCCTTTGCACTATTGTAACATATTTTTTCTCTTTATTTCTTTATGATTCATAAGTCGAGTAAGGCTGCAATCAAGCTCGACGATCTTTGTGGATCCTACAGTAACAATATAATAAAACCAATGATGGACTATATTAAACAACTTAAGGAAGAAAATTTGAGAAACAAATGTGACAGCAAAGAACAAGAAATTCAAGAATTGCATGAAAAAGTTCAACAATTGCAATTAAAAGTGACTATTGATAATTATAAGGATAAGCTTATCAACTTATACGAGAATGAAGATAGTGCTAAAGCAACTCTAATCAAAGAATTACAGTCTCGTAACACCGAGTTACAAGATACTAATATTTTACTTAAAAAAACTATTGAATCATTTAACAATGAAATTTCCAAAAAGATTTTAGCTGAACAACTTTCGACTGTAAGTAATGCTGATGATGTTCCAATTCTAAAATCTCAAATTGAAGCTGATGCTGATGCTGTGAAGCTGCGAGAATGTGAAAATCAATTGAAAAATAAGACTCTATTATTAAACGAAAGAAATGAAACGATAATTAAGCTTAATGCTCAAATTAATAACAATCATAAAATAACAGAAAAAACACATCTACAATTAATCGAGTATCAAAAGCTTATTAATAAACAAAATGAAACTATACAATCGGATTGGCTAGCAATGTCCTATCTAAATTATCAAATAAAAAAGTATTTGTTGAACCACACTGGTTGCCTAGCCATTGGTAATAATTCCGGAATGATTAAAATTACACTTTCCAATTTCGATTCGTTTTCCGTCTTCTGTGATAATCGAACGGCAGGTCCAGGTTGGACAGTTATCCAACAGCGCATCAATGGTAATGAAAATTTTTATAGAGACTGGAAAACATATAAGGATGGCTTTGGCTCTTCTGGCAATGACTTTTTCCTAGGCTTGGAGAAGATATATCGTCTGACGAATGATACTCGTTATGAACTCTATATACACATGGAAAGATTCGATGGTAGAATAACCCATGCACGATATGATAACTTTAATATTGCCAGCGAATCTGATAAATATAAATTAATCAGTTTGGGTGATTTCTCCGGGAATGTAGAAAGTAATAAAATGATATATCACTTAAACAAACAATTTAGTACTTTTGATAACGACAATGACGATTCTTATTTGAATTGTGCAATGGATCTGCATGCTGGCTGGTGGTATAGTGACTGTACATCTTGGTAAGTAATAAATTGATAGTAAAATTGCAACAATTTATTAAATGTTGTTGTCCTTCTTTTTTTTTTAATCAGTAATTTAAATGGAAAGTACTTCGATCGGGATATTGACGATAGAAGGTCCAACTGGTGGGATGCTTGGTACTCACACAAAACAATCAAAATGCTTATTCGTCCAAAATCCGATTGAAAATAAATGCATTTAAAATGTTAAATTTCATTGCAAAACAATTCTATCAGTTTACATAATGATGCATAATTGTCATCCATCGAGTTGGATGAAATAATGAAATAATGAAATAGATGAATAGATAAATAGTCTGATCAAATTATCTAGATAAAATTTTATTGGCAATACTTTTACATTTATTATGCATTATACCCTGTACCTATTATTTGTTTAATTGTTTCTCTCCATCTAAAAAGACAATATAAATAAAATATTTTATGCAAGTCAATGGATAGAGCAAAGGTGTGGTTCAATGCTCTGTGTTGTATCAGTTGAATTTATATATATAATTATAATTATATAATTTATATATAATTTCGTTGTGATAAGACTTCATAAAGCATTCATATGTTCTCTGGGCTGATAGCGTATATCAAACGAAACTTAACAAATTATTATATGTTATATTAATTTAAGCTACATCAAATTGTCAATCTATTTTCGATTAATTCGAATGCGGTTTTTTATCTCTTGTCTTACTTGATATTACACATATGTGTTGATCAAATAGTTTATAAGTTTATACATCTTATAAACAGAGTACTGCTTGCATATCAGTAAATCCAAAAAAAAAGGCCAAAACTCACTATATCAAATTAAAAATTTGTCGTTTTATTGGTACAGAAGTTAACGCCAGGCAACCAAATGTACGGTGTTAAACAGATAAGCATCCTGTCGGTGTATCAAAAAGAAAGAAAAGAGAAAGATATTAAGTAGAATAAAAATAAAGAGTATAAACGGGTAAAAGGGAATAGCCCTCCCGGAACGCCATCATTATTATGACATTTTGGTTGATTGTCCATCTCATTCCCAATCTTGTTCGCAAGTCAACTTCTGTAGAATTGTGCGTGTGGCCAAAGAAAGACGACAGAAAACAGAAGATACAGTGCAGAAGACAATTCTGACTGAAATTTTTATTGCTTGTTTGTGCCAAAGTCGCAGTTTAGACTTTTGTTGTTTTCAGCCCGGAGTCGAGCCATCAATGTGATTTATATTACAGTTCTTAAAGTAAAACCGCTTGTTTTATTACCTGACTTTGCTGTTTTAAATTGGACCTTCAAAATTCAGTAGCTGGTCGAAAATTAAATATTTAGTTATATTTATACCACACACAAGTGCTCTTTCTTATACATTGATTTTGTATGATTTAACATTTCCTATTATACAAATTTTTAAAAGTATAAAAATTAAAAATAGCATTAGATTTAAGTGTTTATAACATTATTTCGTATTATGATATTCTAGCACATTTCATATTTTTTAATTATGCGCAAGATTCATTTTCTTAGCTTCTGCTCATTTAACAGTGGGACAACTTTGGCTCCTGCTGCTCAATTGTGCGTGTCTGAATATCATAAGCAGAGCTCGAGTCTTCTGTTATGTATAGGGACAATAATCTTCTCACTGCGCTGGCTTGACAGAAGCGCCTACCTGTTGTCATCAATTAGGTAACAAGCTCACGCGACCGATAAATATTGCCAAGATATCAGCTACAGCTACAGCTTCAGCTTTAGCTACAGCTTAAGATACAGATACAAACTGCAGTATCTACAAAAGTGTCTTAGCTACTCGCTGTGGCTCGATCTCAGTTCTTATCTGATTTGCAAATAAAAATGTATTCCACTTATCCCGCCAAAAGAATCGCTGAGAGAACTCATCCCGAGACTGTAGTCATAATTTATAGGTGTATCGAGTATGCGTCTGTTTAAAAGAGAGATGCACATAGAAATAGAGAGAGAGAGAGAGAGAGAGAGAGAGAGACGAGGCAATGCACTGCATGATGCTGGTGCAAATGAAGTACTAAAATTAACGACCAATTTACTGATTATGCAAAACATGCAATTAATTTTCAACTCCACATTTGTTTCAAACTCTTCTCTACTCGCATTAACTACAACTTGTTGTTGTCATTTAGTCGTAGTAGTAATACATATATACAAATATATATATATATACATATACATAACTTATACTATGTAGTATGTACAAACATATCTATAGCAACTGTGAGTACAAAATTAATTGCCATAATAAGTGGAAAATTTATTTGGGATTTTGTTGTTGTTATTATTGTCGTTGTAGTTGTGTTTGTTATGTTTTCTTGTTGTTTTTGTTGACATTAATAATTTATTATCTATACTTTTAACTTGTATAATTTGCATAAGTTTTGCGACAAGTACCTAAATGTTGTCTCTAGAAAGTTATTGCACACTGTGTACATATTACATATATTTAAATTAAATGAATAACAATTAATGAATTTTTATAAAATTAAACATAATATAATCTAATTTACCTTAAAAAACTATCGGGATGAATATTCGCATATATTTGTCTCGTTTATCATAAATTGTGTATAAGTCGGAACGAGCTGGATAATACCTACCATAAGATATGTATAACAGCCATAGGAACAATCGACCGAATATTGTTTTGGTATAAAAACTTATTTTGTTAAGCTATACGGTTGAAACTTACAGGACTTATGTTTTGATTAAAGCCAAAGTAATGATTGAAATTTATTTAATTGAAGTTTAATAAATATTAAAAAATAAAATTAATACTAATAATTATTAATAATTTTAGTTTAATGTTATCAGACATATGTCCGCGACCAATGATTTATCAATAATAAATTTTGTATATTAACAATTATAAAAAAGAAGATTGTGTATGTATGAATTCAACATCGTGTCGAAAATAACTTTTGCTTTCATATTTAACAATATTTTAATGAGCATAAAGTCTAAAAATATTTATACTCCATATTAGTTTAAATTTTAAATTCCGATATAAATTAATATTATTATAAATTATATCGATCTAAAAGCATTACTGCTGTTCCATCCAACATTTCAGCATAATTAAAGAATACTATTTTTAATTAAATTTCGCATAATATCGGTTTAAAAAAAAGCTCTAATCAGCTTACAAAGGAATTAACCTGTCAACGGACTCAATGCAACTCATATGCAAATTTTACGATGCAGGAGGTAAAAATAGAATTCGATAAGGCGATAAGTTCTGTCACGTTATTCACGTTCAGTAACACACCTTTGTCCGGGTGGTCCAATTAACAAATGCCAATGGGCAAGGGGCAATGGGCAATGGGCAATAGGCGTCAGTGGAAATGGTTAAGGGCGCCAGGAAGCCAACAGCAGCAGCATATCCTGGCCAAAATACTCATAATAAAGCCATTTCAAGTTCAAATCGGTTCGTAGGCTTTAGTTTCAAGCCATAGCAACAATTAACACAGTAGTCCAAAGATCAAGACCTCGACATGTTGCAAGCAGCAGCGCCAGAAACAGCACTAGCAGCATCTCCAGACTACCCAAGAATGGATCTTCGAAGTGTGCATAATTAATTTGCGCCAGTCGCCAGTCAGTTGCCACACACACACACACACACACACACATATACAGATCAAGACAAAAATGGAAGAGATAGAGATACAAAAACAGAGCGAGAGAGAGAGAAAGATAGTGAGGAGCAGTAAAATGATTCATTAGCTGAATGCAATCAGGCCGGAACTGACACATGGCCCAAGGAGCTGAGATGCCAAGCATCGGCTAAAGCTCACTCACTGCCTCCATGCCAATGCCCGCCCAGACGTCGGCCAGGCAAAGTTGATTTGCATCGAACATGTGAGCTGACCAGATAGCCATGCGAACCGAAAGGTGTTGATTGCCAATGGCAACGCTCCAAATCTGTCTTACTGCAAACGCGGTAGGCATAAGTTCCCTCAGCGCACAATTCCCTTGCCCACCAATGGGCAAGCATACAACAATGAATTAAAAGAAATGTTCGCTGCCAAACAGCAGCAGCTTGTTTAATCGGAATATTTAAATTATTCATTGATTAAAACTGCAGCCTGATCAACCTGAATATCTCGTACTTCACCCCTTACAATTCTGATCCACTTGTCTTTGCTCTTGTCGTTTCAATTTGACTGCACGTGTGTTTGTGTTTGTGTGGGTGTTGGTGTTGGTGTCATTGTTGTTGGTGTCATTACCAAGAATTGAGGAAACAACTATTTCCCTCCCCTCTACCTTCTTCTTCTTCTTCTTCGCTTTTAAGCACTCAGAAATGTGTTCAATGTGCCACCCAAATGCAGACACACAAGAAGTTCCATACACGTATGTATATATGCGTGTGTAAAAAAAATGTATATAGAAATTGTAAATTATATATATATTGATCTATTATTCTCTAATTTTATTATTTTTTAAAATTACTATGAATTAAAAACAAGAAGTATAATTATATTCGGGCGCCGATAATTCCATATACTTGCAGTCTTAGAAGAAAACTTTTGATATAAAAATTCAATTTTCGGGCAATACCTTATAATAATTTTCCTTTTCATGCAATTTTATTATTATTATTGTTACTATTATATAATTACTATAAAAAAAAACATTTATTAAAAGAAATTTAAATTTTCTTTTGTTAAAAATTTAGAAATAAATAAATAAAATATTAAAAATATTAAAATAAAAAAAAAAAACAAATACCAACAAAATTTGGCTTTGAATTATGGAAAGGGAATTTAAGTTACTATTAAAAAAATATGTATAAATTTCAGAATTAAAAATGTCAAAATCATTTAAATATCAGTATAAAATACCAGGCGATCAAGAACTAATAGCAACTCGCAACAGCCTTTTTTTAAATATAATATATATTTTATGCTCTCCGGAATCATTTAGTCCCATCTGAATATAACTGGACGTTTAACATTTGCGAGGGGAGTATGGTACATAGGGACCTGAAATGTTTAATTACTCACAAAATATTCACACGATTTATTTACATTATTTACCAAATTATTATTTTACGGGTGGGTTAGATCGGTGTAATGTAGTCGACGTAGGCGTAGTCGGAGACAGAGAATATTACTATCAAGTATACAAATTTGTGTGGAATGTGATTTAGTTGTTTCTTACAGAAGTAACTGAAATTTAAATGTATTTTAATATAGTTTTTGTCCGCTTGCTATTTCATACCTCAAATTAATTGGACTTGCTTTAATATGATCTAAATGTTTTTGCCCTCTTAACTGTAACGGAAATTCGAATTTCTTTAATTTCTCATAATAGTAAAAGTCATACATATTTTCTTAATTTAAATATTTATTAATTTTATAATTTATTACAATATTTTGTTCTGTTTATTGTCAATACATCTAAGAATTTTTACTCTTTAGCATTATTAAATATTGGCACATTGGCCCCACAGTGAAAAGTTTTTATACGCTTGCAGAGGATATATTAATTTTGGATAGTAATTTGTAGGTGTCGTGGCAGATCCAAGAAAGTATATATATTCTTGATCAGCGTTGACAAGAGTATCCAAATGTACATGTCTGTCTTTTCGTCGGTTCATCTGTCCGTCTGTTTCAAGCCAAACTAGTCTCTCAGTTTTAAGGCTATCTCAATAAAACTTAGTACACATACTCCCTAAGCTGTATATAAGCCGGGACCGTCCGCATCGGATTAGTTGTTTGTTAAGGTATCAAGTTGAAACTTACACCAACAAATAATCACATGTATAAAAATGCGCGCATATAATAAATCAGAGTTTCGCTGTTTGATGACTTTATATATTATATACTTACTAATGAAATTTTTTATACTAATTTGTTACTCTACTTTTTGGCTCAACTTAAATTCAAATTCCGATTTTTGTGCTCCGCACAACTTGTTGTGGCATACTTTCCAGTGCAGCAAGTTTGTTCAGTTTTTTCAATTACTGTACGCACAGAGAAATTTTGTTTATTAAATTTCGCTAAAGTCTCGTTAATCAAGTAAAGTAAAGAAATTCTTTGACTTGCTTTTGTTGTGCTCTGATTAAAGAACATGCTCTAGCGACTTGAGTCTTTAAAATTATATCGCTGTCATCTGTTTACTTTCATTACGTTTTATGTGTTCGCTTGTAGTGCAATATGACTTTGAGCGCAGTTCAATTCTGTCGATATGCAATATATTGCGTAATATTTGTGCTATGTAATACAACTGCAATTACTGCAACAAGAGATATTGAAGTAAATACTAAAAAATTGTTTATCTTTTAGTAAATTAAATCATACAAAAAATATATGTACGAGGTGTGTTCAAAAAGTAAGGTGACTTTTCAAATTTCGCGGGCAACATATTTTCGATTATCGATTTTTTTGTTTTGTTATATTGGTACACTCTTCCCTAACATCTGTACCAAGTTTCAATGGAACATCCTCTTTTGTTTGGTTGTGAGAGGCGTAAAGGTTACAAGTTGTTTTGCGTGCTCGGCGATTTTTTGATTTTTTCGGTTTTGGCTCACCTGGGCTCTTCCATTGGGACGATTGGACTTTGGTTTCGATATCATAACCATATACCCATGATTCGTCACCAGTTATGACCCTTTTGCGTAAATCTGGGTCGTCGTTGACGTCATTCAACAGCTCTTGAGCGATGCTCATGCGACGGTTCTTTTGGTCAAAATTCAGCAATTTCGGAACAAACTTCGCTGACACACGACTCATACCCAAAACGTTTGAAAAAATTTCATGGCACGAGCCAAGCGATATACCGACATCTTCAGCAACTTCTCTGATAGTGATTCGACGATTTTCCAAAACAATTTTCGTCACTGCTTGAACGTTTTCATCAGTTGTTGACGTGCTTGGGCGTCCAGAGCGAGGCTGGTCATTGGCATCTTCCCGGCCATCTTGGAAGAGTTTGTACCACTTGTACACATTTTTTTTACTCAGAACAGTTTCACCGTATGCCACTGTCAACATTTCAAGTGTTTCAGAGCACTTAATTTTATTTTTTACACAAAATTTGATGCAAATCCTTTGATCCATATTTTTCGATAGCAAAAAATCGCCGAGCTCGCAAAATAACTTGTAACCTTTACGCCTCTCACAACCAAACAAAAGAGGATGTTCCATTGAAACTTGGTACAGATGTTAGGGAAGAGTGTACCAATATAACAAAACAAAAAAATCGATAATCGAAAATATGTTGCCCGCGAAATTTGAAAAGTCACCTTACTTTTTGAACACACCTCGTATGTATACTTACAGAGGAACATCAAGGACTTACGTGATGAAGTGCAAGCATTACAATTACAGTTAAATATGACGGAAAATAACTTTAAGATACAACTACTCGACATTTATAAGAATATTTCTATAGATAATAATAAACATATGGAATTGAAATTTCGTATTTCTAAATTAGAAAATAACAACACTTTATTTGTGCAACACATTGAAGAATTGAATAATAATATTTTAGAAATGAAAAGTGAGTTATTTCAGCTGAAAAAGTTGATAATAGAGAAATTTATAAAACCACATGACTTAAACATTTCTGAAGATGTCAACATGAAAGAGTATATGGAACAGTTTCAACAAAACTTTCAAGATAGCAGCATGATTAAATTAAATAATCAATCATTAAAGAATGAGAAAAATTTAACTAATTGCATGCCCGTCGGCAGCTCTTCGGCTGTAGAAATTGTGAAAGTAGCAAACTTTGAATGTATTTCTATATTATGTACTAATAAAATGGAAGGACCTGGTTGGACCGTTATCCAGCAACGATTTAGCGGAATTGAAGATTTTTATAGAGATTGGAAAACTTATAAAAACGGGTTTGGATCCACTGATAACGATTTTTTTCTTGGGCTGGAAAAGATCCATATCTTAACCAACGATCAACCTCATGAACTTTATATAATTTTCGAAAGTTTCAATGGCGGAATTCAATACGCTAATTATGATAATTTCAAAATTTCTAGCGAAGATGATCAATACAAATTAATAAGTTTGGGAAAATATTCCGGTAATCCACCACTGGACTCCATGAGGTCTCACGAAAACAAAAATTTCAGCACATTTGATCGTGACAATGACGAATTCAAATACGGCAATTGTGCTAAGCTGCATCACGGTGGCTGGTGGTACGATTCCTGTGCGGAATGGTAAATAACTTCGACATTGCAATTAAATTAATGTTATTAACGTAATTATAATAATTTTTGTATAATGATTTCAGTAATCTTAATGGTCGATACTTTGATCATGAGGTTCGTGATATTCGTTCCAATTGGTGGGGTAATTGGTTCTCATTGAAAATAACAAAAATGCTGATTCGCCCAAAGGTTAATTGATAATTAAATATAATGAATTATATGTATGTAAAATATGAATATACATTTTTATTTTTACGAATAATTTGAAGATAGTTTACAATATTAAATTAAAACTTTTGATATATAAGATAATAAAATGAATTTGTAGGAAAATATTTTGTAATTGTAACTGTGACTTCATTTTGCCGTAAATATTTCAAATACGGATTTCAGTGAAAAGAATGGCTGCCATTCAGATTAGTTTTGGTCTTATCATCATTATAGCACGTTTTAGTGAATATTCATGCCCTCGGAAATGATACCAATTCAATCCTCTGGGGCTTTTTTCATTATACATACCCATTAGATTGCTGCAAATTAATTGAGAAAAAAAACTACACCGATTAAAAAACAATATTTTGAGATAGCAAAGACATTATTATTACCTGTGGTGACAGTTATTGTACCACCAGGCGCCAGTATATTCTACAGCACAATTGGAAGTCCCTTTAGAATCATTGTCTCTGTCTGACGTTGTAAATGGCTTGCCCAGATGAATAGCCAATGAATCTCCTGCAGTTCCTTTGGTATTTCCTAGTGATTGTAGCTTGTAGGAGTCGTCCTCATTTCCAATTGCAAAACTGTCATAAGACTGAAACCGGATATCTCCCTCAAAGTCTTCAAGCTCAATTAACAATTCCTGGCGTTGATCTGCGGTAAGGGCATGAATCTTATCGAGCCCCAAGAAAAATTCACCATCTAGGTTTCCAAACCCCTTTTTATTCTGAATCCAGTTGCGATAAAAGTTTACGCTTCCATCAAACCTCTTCAAAATAATAGTCCAGTTTCCTCCTCTCGTTTCTTCATCACAGCTGACATTAAACGAACGTTTACTGTATCTCGGAACGAGAATCTCGTACAATCCACTGTGTTGGAAATCGACTTCAGCACAGCTTCGTGCATAGGATTTTGGCTTAGAAGGAGTTATGTTTTGTCTAATACCTTCCAGTATCATTTCAATCATTTTTTGTCCCATTTTTATGTCTTTTAGATCTGCCTTTATGAGTGCCAAGTCGGCTTCCATCAATCTTTGATCCGCTTTGAATGTAGCTTCATCGGCTCTTATCTGCGCCAGATCTGCTTTAAACCGTGATTGATCAGTTCTATGAACAATTTGAACTCGAATTAGAAATTAAATCAAGTTAAACATATAAGGTTTGAAAACTTACTTTAATTCTGTTAATTGGGAATTAAGGGAAAGAAAAGCTCTTGTTACATTAATCTCAATTAATTCTGAAGATATAGCACATGAAGTGTAAGAAAATATAAAAAATATCAACAAAACCGTCTTGAACATTTTGAACTTAATGCTCCCACAATGTGTGATAGAACAATGTGAATTGTCGTTTGTCACGACTTTTAATACAAAATTCAAATATTTCTTATCAATTCACAAGTCACAACTATAAGCATATTATACATATATTTAAATAATATAAAAAACAACTTTGAAGTTTATCTTGATCACGTCGAAGATTTTATACTCTTGCAAGTTTCTTGCAAAGAGGAATTCAATACAATATATAATCCAATCTTTAAAATGTATATTTTGTTCGCATTAATTTATTTACCATATATTTGCAACATTTTTCTTGTCAAATTCCTCTCCTAAGCATTGTATTTATATACAGTATTATCTTAAAAAAAAAAAGCTATGAAATTATTTATATTATTTTATTTTTCAATTAATTTTATTTTGATATTTTTTGTTGGTGCCAATTGAGAATACTAATTTGTGAATGGGAGACAATTACAGCGATTTAAATCAATCTATGACTATACAATTATACCTTAGTCTGTCAATTATATCTTAATGAAAATTGGCATAGGAACTTCAATGTCTAAATAAATTGGATTGAAATAATAACTGCCATATTGACGATAAGTGAAAAATGTACTGCATAAAGTTTCTATAGATTTAGTTCAGTTGTCTGTTAAATTTACAGTCTTTAAATTCGATTTATTATTTTAGATTTTTGTTTAGTAAACTATTCTTAATTAATATACTTGATAGTTTCTGTAAATCTGAAAAGGATTACGAGCTTGACTAACCGCTAAAATAATTGGTTGATCTTTGTTTCTTCCTTGAATCACATAACCCTCGAGCGGTTGATTAGCATCTGTATTAGAATCGCTATAGGCTTCAGCTCCATCTTCTTGATATTCTTCAGAATTTTCTTCATCAGTTAATGTTTCTGCATTATATGCATCGTTTTCCTCGGCATCCTTTTCACTTTCAACATCATCTTCTTCATTATTTGTTTCAGGTATGACAGATTCCGTTTCTTCGTCCTCCGCTCCTTCTTCGTCTTCTGGAACATCTTCTGGATCTTCTTCGGTATTTGAATCATCTGAGTCTTCCTTTGACAATGATTCACCAATTTTATTTACTTCTGACTCATGAAGGTCATTTGAGATATCCAGTGCTACAGATTGAGATAATGCGAAACGTTGTTCATCACCGGCATCGAATGCAGGTGTGGTCGTTTCTATTTCTTCTGTCGTTGTATCTATAGCTTCTGTAGCAATATCTACATCTATATTTTCTGGCGAAGTTATTGGAGGTGATGGAGCGACCAGTTGTGGTGTATCTGGATGATTTATTGAAATTGATGGAGCAACCGAATCTATTTTATCTGGCTGAGCTATTGGAAGTGATGCACTATCGACAACTTGCTGAGTTATTGCAGGTGATGGTGCAACTGTATCTGTTTTATCTGTCTGAGCTATTGGAAGTGATGCACTATCTACAACTTGCTGATTTATTGGGACTGACAGACGATCCTCATTAGGCTTATCTGGCGGAATAACAGGTGGGGAAGGAGGTGATACTGGTGGTGTTGGTGGAGAAGGAGGTGATACTGGTGGTGATGGTGGTGCTGGTGGTTTGGGCTTATGCGGTTTATGTGGCTTATGTGGTTTATGCGGTTTGTGTGGTCTTTTTGGAGGTTTTGGACGTTTGGGCTTATGTGGTTTTTTTGTTGGTTTCCATGGTTTGGGTTTCGGTCTGGGTCTATGATGATGATGATGCCCTTTATGCGGAGGTATAATCGGATATGGTACGATTATTGGAGGTGGTGGAGGTGGCGGTGGTAGTGGAGGGTGTGGATGATGTGGTGGGCGTGGATGGTGGTGTGGTGGCCGCGGAGGATGTGGACGATGTGGCGGTGGCGATGGTGGCGGTGGCGGCGGTGGAGGTGGTGGTATAGGCCAAATGCTTGATGGCGGTCCTGGAGGTCCTTGTGGCCCGGGGGATCCTTGAGCTCCTGGTGCACCAGGAGATCCTGGAGAACCTGCAGAGCCTGGTGGTCCCAAAGCCCCTTGAGCTCCAGGTGAGCCCGGTGATCCCGGTGAACCTTGTGAGCCTTGCGATCCTTGAGCTCCGGGTGGCCCCTGAGATCCTTGAGACCCTTGTGCCCCTGGAAGTCCTTGTGGTCCTTGAATACCTTGGGCTCCTTGTGCACCAGTTAGACCGATGGGGCCCTTGTCTCCCTTTTCGCCCTTGTCGCCCTTCTCACCTCTGTCCCCAGTTTCACCTTTATCACCTTTCGCGCCAGGATGTCCTGGTCTTCCCGGAATGCCTTATGTAAATTGAAAATCGTAAATAGGAAAACTATTGTTGGGAAGTATAAAAGGACACTTACCGTCTTTACCAGGAACACCTGGCGGTCCTGGTGGACCCGGTGGACATTTGCATTTTGGCGGAGGATGGTGATGGTGCGGAGGATGAGGTGGTGGCGGATAAAATGGTGGTGGTGGTGGCGGCGGTGGCGGTGGAAAATGGGGATAATGAGGTCTCTTGTAGATAACTTTGGGTGGCGCTGGCGCTGGTGCCGGTGCTGGTGCCGGGACTTGAATGGCAAGTAGCCTACCTGCCTCTTGGCTGGTATTTTGTGGTTTTCCAGCCGAGGAGAAACTGCCGACTATTGCCAAACCTATTAAAAGAAAAATATGAATCAATCATCATGATACCTAGATCTAATAACATTTATATGCTACAAAAGAAATCTTACTGAGGCAAAAGATCGTTACTAGCAGCTTCATGGCCAGATGCGAAATGCTTCAATATGCAAGTAATTGATCTCTTTTATACGAATGGAGAATATCGAACAGATATTAATTCTAGTGAAATAACTTTCTGATATCCAGAATCCAAGGAACCGTTAAACATAATAATATCTATCAAATTCGCTACTTTAATGCTTATTTTATTAGCTTACTGTTGTTTTTTTTTTATTGACGAAATATCTCGTCAGATTCTTAATTTATGTACAACAAATATGTAAATTTCGAAAGACTGAAAATCATCAAGGCGCGACTTGCAAGTGCCGAATGAAACGAATTAAATTACCGCATAACATATAGCTAAATGTGGGTCAAATCCATATAAATATATAAATATATATAAATATATAGACTACGCATCTGCTATACATAAGATAACTTTTAATTTAGTCGAAATAATATGTAAATGACAATGACGAATGAATGAATCTCAATAAAATAGTATTAAAAATTCGCCACAAGGAATAGAGAGAATGGAAATAATTATTGTCGATTTGAATATGTTTATGATTTTTGCAAAATATAATCACAGAAGAGTGAAGAATGCGTAGGCGCTTTTGGTTCTTCATTCTTTGCTGAATACACAATATCATTTTTATCGTCATAAGATTGGCATAATGACACTTTGTTCACAACACATAAACGTCGCGTGTTAAATAACCTAAATAAAGGTTGAATCTTAGCTAAGAGATATACAACGCTACGACATTCAAGGTTGATTAAGTCATAAGGATGTAATCCATACTTATTTATTTACAGAATAATGCCAAACCAATGTAAAAAAAAAGCTATTGTAAAGTGCTTACAAATGATGTGAAAACTTACAAAATTCAAAAGAATTTGTGTAACAATAAAATTTAGTGTAAATTATTTCTTTAACAACAAAGAATTAATTTTCATAATCTTACCCAATCAATGAACGAATTGGTTTCACTCAGCATCACTTTCTTCGGGGGTATAAATTAGGATCCCAATCAATAAATGCTTAAAGAACCCGGAACTTTCGAAAAACTGGTTTTTACATTGATCCAATTTTTTTCCGGCAATGCCCAACCCTCTTTTTTATACACAAATTTTCATTTTATGCGCGAGTTCTTAATTAATTTACAATTCTGGGATTCAAAAATACGTAGCACGTTAGTGTTATCTTGCCAAACTGATCACGAGGACAGAAGCCAACTAGCTGGAGGAATCATCTCTGGGACTACATATTTGTAGACCGATGCTTTTGCCGACAGATGAATTGAAAGAAGTCATCCGAGATTTTTCGCGTTTTGTTCTCAACTGCCAAAACTCACGCTGGCAACGCTTGCCTAACCTGTAAAGATCAGTAGAATCAATAGAATTATCAGTAGAATTTAAAAGTAATTTACGCAAATCCGTGACAAAATCGTAAATGTCTTGATTACCAATTAATTACATTCTACTATAAAATAATGTTATCGAATAAAAAACAAAACATTTTAATTTGTTGTTTTGAATATTCATATTATGCCAAACACTATTCAATTTTTAGACTTAAGGGAGCCGTTAGATATTACTGTACATTTTTGTTTTTATTATAACTGTTTACGATGACGTTACGCATGCTGTCAATCTAACATAAATAGATAAGATCCAGTTTAAATTAAAAACGGGTTATTTTTTTTTTCACTGACAGATACAGAATGTCCAATTGTTAATTATTAATTATATAATTTTACAGTGATAAGGTATATTTATTGAAATGACAGTCAAAAAAAAATTTAAAATTGAATTGAGAAAATATCAATGATAAAGTTTTGGCAATTATTGATTTGCATCTATAACAAGTAAAGATTGCTTAGACACCTATTGTTATCTTTTGAATAGGCGAATTGATTTTTATTGCTCAAGAAGAGTGGCGGAACATTTTAATCGACGAATCGTGTTAATGCCATAGCTTAGGTCAGAAAAAAAAGCCATAATAGGCAAAAAGTTAAGATTATTTTTACATATTGTAAGTAATATTTCAAAGCTTAAGGTAAAATTCAATAATTAATATTAAATATTAACAACAGAAATAAAAATTTTAAATTGAAATGAAGTCAATTATTTCAGTTTAAAATATTTTCAATATTATACCAAATACATTTTTTAATTGTTCTCTTTGTGAGTTTATAGAACTATAACAAAGAAAATGTACAGCTCTGATCTATTTACAGCTACAGAAATGGATCAGGCTAATGAACATTTGGCACATTTACACACACGCATGGCACATAAATAAACGCTTATACATTAAAATTATGCGAAATACCATCATGAAAGCTCATTAATTTTATTTTTTGCATTTCAAGATCAAAACTAATGGCATAAGTTGAGCGTACCAAATAGACAATTTGTAATATCTATGTAAATTTATGAAATGAAGGTCAACTCCAGCACTATATAGTCTGTTGCATAGAGACATTTTTACACACAACACACTAGACAATTAACATGGCTCTAATTCAATTACTATTACTAACAGCATTTTGGATGGATAGTTCCATGGCGCGTCTCAATTGTAAGTAGCAGAAATAAAATAATATAGCTTAAGAAATGAAAATTCAAAATATTATTGAACAAATACCGGAATATACATATAGCACGCCAACCAAGTGAATATACGCCCACACGCATTGTTGGAGGTTCGGATGTGCCGTCTGGAGAATATGTTCCCTACCAAGTCTCAATGCAGTATCAGACTCGTGATGGTCAAGTACATTTCTGTGGCGGCTCTATTATAGCAGCTGATCGAGTTCTAACGGCTGCACACTGTTGCCAAGATCTCAATGCATCACGTATGTCTGTTGTAGCCGGTATACGCAACTTAGATGATACAACAGGAACACGTTCCCAGGTCATATCCTATAACATACATCCTAATTACAAGGAACTAGTGACTAGCGATATAGCTGTGTTGACTATTGATCCACCGTTCAACTTTAACAATGTCAGTGTGGCACCAATTGAATTCGATTCTACGGAATTTGTAGGTGGAGATGTTCCAGTTACACTCACCGGTTGGGGTCTCAGATTTCCATTGCCATTTCCATTTTTCGACAAGGTCAACTATCCAAATACAATGCAACGTATGAGTTATCACACAATTACGAATGAACAGTGTCAGTCAAGTGGCATGTATGATGTCAGCAATACGGAGATTTGTGCAAGAGGTCCCTTCAGAGGTGCATGTTCGGTAAGTATACATAGTTATATGCATAACAATAACATTATATATTTACATATTTTTTTAGGGCGATTCTGGTGGTCCACTAGTTCGAAATGATAATGGGTTGCAGCAAGTCGGTATCGTGTCTTATGGACTGTTTGTATGTGGCCTGTATATATCTCCCGATGTCTACACCCGAGTTTCGACATTTAGTGATTGGATTAAGAGTAGCTTAACATCTTGAATATCTATATTATTAACTAAACTAAGTTCCGGGAAGTTTCAATTAATTGCATATCAAATATTACAACAATTCCATAATATATGCTATGTGTGTTCAATGACATTTTTTAATTGAGCTTAGATAAATCGGTTTTGCTTTCTGAAAGGTGACAATTGGGAATTACACGATAAACTAATTTACAAGTTTAAGATTATAGAATATCAAATATTCAATTAAAAGTAAAAGTAAAATTCTACTCTGCTGCGGGTGGAGCTTCTTCTGGTGGTGCTTCTTCTGCTGGCGGTGCAGATGGTTCTTCAACTGGTGCTGGTGGTGGCGGTGCCGCTTCCTCAACAGGTGGTTGCTGTTCAGTAGTCGGCTCTGCAACAGTCTCTGTCTCAGCTGGAGGCTCTGGCTCAGCTGGTGGTACATCTTCTTCAGCTTTGGACGCTTCTACTTCGGCGACTTCCACTGTAGGCTCATCTGCTGTTTGAGGTGGTGATTGTGCTTCCTCCGCTGGTGCTGATGCTACTTCCGTCTCTGTAGCAACGGGTGCTGCTTCAGTTTCGGTTACATCGGCAGCTGGAGGTTCTTCAGTCAATTGTTGTTCAGATTGTTGTGCAGTTGCTACACCAGGTGATTTAAAACCGGTAACAACATGATGCTCACTACCTGACATGCCTGAAGGAGTGTCTTGAACGGCACACGGATCTCCCACCTAGCGATAGAATTTATGGTAAGATTTTTGCACATACATATAAAGTGTACTAAAACGTACCGGTTTTAATGATTGACGCTGTTGAAAAAGAAAAGTAAATAAAATCATTCAATAGAATCAATAACAAATAATTATTCAATAAACTTACTGCTAATATATTTCGGAAGAAGCGCTGTATCACACGTGCAGCATGATCCTGACGCTTGGCAAGTTGCTCGTCTTTGTCATCCTGTAATTAGCAAAATGTTAAAGCAATAATGTATTGTGCAAATTTCGTATTTCATTATGTACCATCATGCATGTACAGACGCAGACATGCTGATCCATAGTTCTGCGCACGATATAACCACGCCAAGCTGCCTGTATAGTAGTTGCCGCTTCATTACGCATCATTTCATCGATACGTTTCAGTTCACGATCACGGAAGTATTGATAGAGTATCTCGGTACCTTTTGTATCCTTTGAAGCAGCCATGTACGCATCCACAAAACGTTTATAAGCACTTTCAATTGCTGGACGTGATAGGTCCAGTTCTTCTTCGGTAAAACTACATTTTCTGATTAGCTCTTCAAGCATATCAATGTCAGCGAATTTTACAATCTCTTTGCCACGGCGCATTTCGCAACGACGTCTCTCTAGAAAATTACGGAAACAATCTTCCATTACCTGCGCCATAGCATCGGATTTCTCCTTGGAAAGATCACAAACGCACAGATCAGATATAATATTGTCAACTTGTCGCAATGCACGATCCAAAATACTTTTGGCCACTATTCAATTAAACGAAAAAGTAATAAAAATAACTTTGAAAATTCTTTATGAGAAAATGTTCTTACCCATCGCTTTCTCTCGAGTCACAATCACCGAGTGCAGATAGTCAATGATAAACTGGCAGAGACATTCCTTTGTTGGCTGGCAGCGTAACACCTCCCGAGTTATATCGGAGAGGAGTTCAGGTAGTCCTTCGGGTACATTGATCGCCTGTTGTCGAACCTTGCCGCGCTGTATAAGATAATTCATATTTGTATAATTCAGTTGTATTAGAAACAATGTAATGGAACGAGTTAATAATAATTTAGAAACTATTTTTTTTTATAGTTGCAGCAGTTGTGCTAAAATTAGGTAATTGTCTATAGAGTTCAAATATATAGAAATTATTTTACTGTTTATATGGTCTACTGTGATCAGTAAGAAAATCTTTCAAAATGTTACTACTTACGATAGCAATATAATAAGTAAGAATGTGAACTTTGTGTATATGTAATGTATGTATGAACTTTGTATAGATGTAATGTATGTATAACCTCTGTATAGCGTTTATATGTTTACCGCTCTATATACTATAGACTGTTCAAAATTTTAATTGTCTGACTTAACGATAATCGAATTGAAACAAGAAAGCAAAGTTATCTTTGGCGTGGCGAAAATTTCATACTCTTGCAAGATTAAAGGAAAAGGTTTTTTAAGCTTAAATTTGCTATAAAATATAGTAGTCCGATTTGGACCAAATCTTTTTAATATTTATCGACGCTAGAATTAAATTTTGTAAATTTGGATACCTTAACGTGCGATATCGTATTTCATATAAAAACTTAATATTCAACTGATTCCTATATCAGATATGTAAAATATAGATACAATCAAGATTGTTTCAATCGATTAGATTTGGGTAACTTTGGGTAATAGGAGTTATCTTTTACTTTCAAAACTGTGAGACTAGTTTGGGTTGACATAGACGGACAAGCTTCATTTGACTCGGCTGTGGATGTTGATTAAGCATATGGATCTACTTATGACAAATACAAATCTTGAGGAAAACTAATATACCCTTGCGGGTATAAGAAGTCGAGCCCTTTTAATTATTGGACTTTTTGTACTGATTTATACGTACGGCTACTATGTGTAGAATGTATGTAAATTGACGATTATACTTATATTGTCATATATGTATACTGTGTCTTTGCTAAAAGTGGGTGTGAGTAAGTCATATCATTAAGTTGAACTTGAATCTGAATTGCAAAATATATACGAAATATATATATATCAAGTATAGGTATCGTCAATTTCCGTAAAGCGTTGAACCGCTGCTTTCCATTTATGCTTGTGGCTTTCCTAGTTTACCAATTCATTAATTTTTATAAAAAACTGCTTGAAAATACCCTGCAATATTGATGATAAAAGTCTACATATATGTATAATATGAATATTTAATTCAGCTGTTAATGCTTATCAATAATATACATATGCAATTACTTTAAGGGGTCTGCCGCGCCTCCCTCTATACATTACACATTTCTGAGCAAACATTTGCTAGCGTATAAAAATTACAATTCAAAAAAATATTTTACATACATATTATAATTTAAGTAGAGCGCCCAACTATTTGGCAATCTATATAGGCCGCCATCTGTAGTGTTACCAGCTCTAAATATAACAAAACACACACATATATATATATATACAGCACATATACGAATATAAAAGTTTATAACATATGTTTATATAATGGACAAATTTATGTTTTATTTAAAGAGATTTCAAAGCTTGCGCCTCTTGACATTTATCCCTTTTTTTTGACGCCTATGACTGTAAAAGCTGAAGCCAGAGCTTTCACAATGCATATAAAAGTAATTTCCCCAGCTGATCGTTTTGCCATTGGCAGTGCGCAACGAACCTTTTCACCAGTCGGACAACAAAAGCTGCTTGCGGAGCTTTAATACAATGCAAAAGCTGTTGAAAAACGCATGGATTATGCTAGGTAATAAAAACAAGATAAAACAAAAAATAAATCATAGAAAAACTTGAATGGAATACAAGTTTTTGCGGCTTGCATCGACTTTTGCAGGTCAACGTACCGGCAATCGGGGAATCGCTTGTTTGGCTGCGCTCTCGGAAACACATCAGATATTACAGAAGACCTGTCGAGAGTTTGCCAATACGGAACTGGTGCCACATGCAAGGCGACATGATCGTGAGGAGATCTATCCAGCTAATCAGGTACAACGTCTGGGGGAGATGGGCCTAATGTCTGTTGCTATACCGGAGAAATACGGTGGGATTGAGTGAATTCTGTTTTTGTTTACATTGACAGAATACGAGATTTAACGATTTATTTTATTTTTACAGGTGGTTCTGGCCTGGATTACCAGGCTTATGCCATTGGCATGGAGGAAATTGCACGTGGTGATGCATCCGTTTCAATTGTAATGGGTGTCAATAATCTATATTTAGGAGCTGTACTGCAACATGGAACGGAGGAGCAAAAACAACAATTTCTAGTTCCCTATACACAAGGTCAGCATATTGCTTTCTATGCTCTATCGGAGCCAGGTAATGGTTCCGATGCCAGCGCCGCAAGTACAACAGCTAAGAAAACTGATGGTAATTACCTGTTGAATGGCACGAAAGCATGGATATCCAATTCAAAGGAAGCCAGCGGTGGCCTCATCTTCGCCACCATTGACAAATCTCTGAAACATAAAGGTATAACAGCATTTCTAACACCAAAAGATGTTCCAGGCCTTTGCATTGCGAAGAAGGAAAGCAAAATGGGGATGCGAGCAACATCTACTTGTCAATTGACTCTCGACGATGTTGCTGTCAATGAATCGCAGGTGTTGGGTGCACCCGGTGGTGGATTCAAAATTGCCATGGAATCTTTGGATTGCGGTCGTATTGGCATTGCGGCGCAAGCAACAGGCATAGCTCAGGCTGCGCTTGAATTGGCCATAGATTATGCTGATAAGCGTGTAGCGTTTGGTAAACGTTTATCACGACTTCAAATGATTCAGCAAAAAATCGCAGATATGTCACTGCGTGTCGAGACATCTCGTCTGTTGACTTGGCGTTCGGCGTGGCTTAAGGATAATGGCTTTACGATCACCAAGGAAGCGGCTATGGCAAAGTTACATGCCTCAGAGTCAGCCACCTATTGTGCCCATCAATGCATTCAGATACTGGGGGGTATGGGCTATACGACAGATTTGCCGGCTGAGTTGTATTATCGAAATGCGCGCGTTACTGAAATATACGAAGGAACTTCGGAAATACAACGGATAGTAATAGCAAACTGTATTTTGAACAACATTTCCAATTAATCAATGACTAATCAGCTTTTAAACACATTCGCGAAAAAAATATAATTATTATTACAAATATTACATTCTAATGGTTATTTGCAAATTGTACGCAAAACATTTTCCAAATACCAATTTTTAGATAACAAAATTATCTGCCGACCACCACAATTTAATCGAATAACTCTGTTTGATTTCTGTTATTGCCTAGAACAGCTGATGTAAATTATCAGCTGTTCAGTTTAAATTTCGTTGATTTTTATATTTTTTTTTGTGGATTTTAACTAATTAACTTTTGTAATATTTCTTTATTGAATTATATTATATTATATATGATAAGGTAAAACTATATATGATAAGGTATATATGATATTTAAAAATAATAATTTTTAAATATAAAACACAAAAGTACTCTGCCGTTTTAAAACCTCAAACGGCAATGTTAAAAATCTGCTGTTAATTAACAGTGCAGTGCAAAGTTAACTTATTGAGTGGCATTCAATCATATGTTAACAACGAAAACAGATGACGACAACTTAATATTTTTTTTTTGATGATAATCAACAAACAAACATGAGCGTCGATTTGTTGCAACTAAATGTGGACACGCTGTTCGAGCAGCAGAGTGTGCTTGAAATAGATACAGTTCAAAAAAAGATACAAACTGTTGTGGAAAATAAACGAGAGGAGCTGCGTACCATGGTCGGGTGAGTTGTCGCTGTTCTGACAAACCGTTTTCAGCGTCACAGTGATGTGGCATGCTGCAATTTGTAAACCAATACATCAAAATATTCCTCTTTTGCCATTTTTACAATAGTGAACGATATCGCGATCTATTAAAAGCCGCTGATACCATAGCTGCCATGCAGAGCTCAGCCGGAACTCTTATTGAACAAGTGCATTGCATACAGTCCAATTGCCGCAGCTTAAATGAACAACAATTGTTGGGATTTCAGCATACGACACCAACAACATCAGACACAGAAATATTACTTCTACAGCAGCGAACGGCAAACAAACAACTTACTAACTATTACAGCACCATGGTTCAGATAAAGTTTCTCAGCAGTTTGCCTGAATTAATCTGGACACACATTGATCGCGAAGAGTTCTATGCAGCAACGGAATTATTTTTATTTAGTCGTCATATAAGTACAGGATTACAGCTAGATGCAAAGAATGCACTAATGCAACAGTTGCCTGTGGCACTTAAACAATGGGAAATATTGCGTCCATTCCATATAACTATCAAACAATCTGTGCTCGCTGTTCTCGAGCGGGAGCAGCTCAGCTCCGAAATGGCCGTCGATTGTATGCAGAGTCTATTGCTTCTCGATAAATGTGATTTGAGCAATGTACTGCAAACGTTTCTAGAGCTACGTGCCACAGCCTTTGTTCAGTGTCTGCAGAATCAACACAGCGATAAGGGAAAAGGTGGCAATCTACGTCGCGTCAAGGAGCGTCTCTTAGCCAGTCTATATATACTAAATGGCACCATAGAGTTGCTCGACAAGTGTCTACTAGGTAAGGTCTAGCTCAATTTATGTTTCATAGACAAATGTTTAATTCTACTAATCGATTTCCATTATTAGAGAATGGCTTACTCTATGTACGCTTGGCGGAATGTACTGCAGCCACATCACCACCTAGCATCACTCGCATGGATAGCAGCGAACAACAATTGGTCCATCTCTTGCCGGACATAATATCTGGTTATAGGCCACAATTTGATGCACCAAAATTGTCAATGGAAAAGTTACATGATGCATTGCGTCAATGGATGATTAAAATTGATAGCCTTGCGGGAAAGCAGCTACAAGAGATTTTTGCATTAGTCAGCAGTATGCAAATTATACAAGATATTAAATTGGCTGCTGTTGCAACTGTGCGTCGCAGCTATTCGGAGTTGGAAGAGCAACTAAAGTTACCACAGGGGCAACTGGACTTTTATAGGATTAAATACATGCCGCTTATCAATGCACGTGTACGTGAAATTGTGCACAACAGTTGGGCAGATGCTATGCAAGAAACCTATGAGAAAATTGTTCATATCATTCAATCTGGCAAAGCTCCAGCTCCGCTACAGATTTGGCGTGAACAAAGCGACGATTTGCCATTGAGTTTAGCTGCTGCACTCAGCGATCAACCGAAACGTTTATCCAATCGCACAAAAGGCTACGATATAGAAACTATTGAGCTTTGCTCTCACTTCGACAAACAATTGGCAGGCATTGTTCAGGAGCTAAATGTTTTGTTGCAAGAGCAGACGACACGTGCTGAAGATAAATTATCGCTTATTAATTTTCTACGTCAAACGGCGGAGCAACAATTGTCTGAGTATTTGAAGAAGTTGAAAAATTTGAAATTAAGTGAACGTCAAGCATTGTTGCAAGCGGTACGCAATACATTGGCATTGATCGATCTATGTCCCAATCTCAAGCTCTGCTTCTGCCAGCCAACCAGTTGGCGTCAATGGTCTGGCAATTTAACAGCGGCCGGTGTTGAGCATTGGCAGCGTTTATGCAACCAGATCGAAGAGGAAATGCTGCACTTATGGGAGCTTATCATTGATGATGTTTTAACTGCACACAGCTGCGATGAGAAGTTGCCACGTGCCATTACACATGATGTTGTATTGCGTGATTTTGCCGTAAGCTAAAATTATTTCTAATTAAAAATTAAAATGAATTTTGTTTTAATGAAATTATTTTTTTTTTTTTTTATAGCTCTGGCAAACTCAAACACTGGAGCAACGTGACGAGGAGCATGATCAGAATATTCAGTCTACTATACGTATTCCTAACCAGCCACGACTATCGCTTCAGACATATTTACATCAATTAATTCAAGGACTCAATATTGCAGTGCCACAAACATTGCCGCCGAAAGTGTTGCAGATTTTCAACAAAAAATTATTATCACAATTATTAGCACACTATGAACACTTATCGGCCATGGATGGCACCAAGACCAGCCAGAATATTGCATTGCAATTGTATTTTGATTTAAAATTCTTGGAGCGTGTATTTAGTGTGAATCGTGATGATCGATTGCTCTATGAACATTTCCATACGTTGCAGCGTAAATTGCGTGATTGCATTGATCCATTTGATTTTGAATTGTTTGCGGAGCATATAGTCACACATGTATCCCGTTCCACGTTGCGTCTACATGGCGAATTGGGTGTGCTTACAACTGCACCAGCAGCAGCAGGGACAGCTCAAACTGCAGCAACAGCAGCTACATTATCCCATGAGGCTGATCCCAATGTACTTTGCCTAAGTTCAACAGGCTCGACATCGCTTTGGTTTCCACTGCTGCCTATTGTTATGCCACAGTCGACATCTAACACTGGAGTTGAACGTAAAAATCTTACAACTGGATCGGATAAGGTGAGCAAATAATTGATATATCTACATAATATTTTTCTACTCTTTCAGCGAGTATTTAAATTTTTTTTGACTAGACGTTCGCAATGTCTTCCGTTCATGCGTTTGATTAAAATCAAAATATATGCAGCAGCAATGTAAATCTGTTTCAATTGTTGATTGTTAGCTGCAAGTAAATGAGATCTTCGGCATGCTGAAGATGTTTTGTGATTATTGTTTATTATTATATTTATATCATATATTTTTCTTTTATAGGATCGTTTTTAAAACTGTAGAATTAACGTGTATTCAGTTTTGGGTAGGAAATTATATAATTTTACAATGTTATTATTTTTATTCGTTGACATTGCATGTCAATTAATATTACTTAACTGTTCTTGATATTTTTTATATTTATTGAATTTTGTATTTCAAAGAATTTTATTTACCTAGATTTTTTTCCCACAATACTTCAAATTGTTAATTGTATAAAAAAATGCACTGCTTGCACTGCTTAGTTAGCTTACTGGGATATTTGTTAACTGCTTGCACTGCTTGTCACAGCTACTTAGTCAAGACAAGAACCCACTGTGCTGTTTCTCCAAATGTTTACATTTGTTTACTAATTTTCTTTTTTATTTGCTTATTATATTTGCATTTAATTGAATTTGATGGTAAATGAATTTCAATTAATTATATTAATTGAGTTAAATATGAGTTCACTTGAATTGCCAAGAGCACTCAAAATATGAAGAGAGTTGCCAAATTTCTACTTTAGAAATAAATCTAAACAAAATTATTTGAGTATATAAAAAAAAAATAATAATAATATAAAGCAAGTATAATTAGCTGCCAGCTGCCGCACAGAATGTATTGACTGAAGTTGTAAGAACTCAACAATTTTACAAGTGATGGCAAGTGGCAAAAGTTTTCGTTCGAACCGCAAAATAAAACTTGCAACTAAGCGATTGTGTGTGTGTGTGTGTGTGTGTAAGCGAGCGTATATTTTATATATGGGTGTGTGTGTGTGTTTGTAGCCCATTGGAATACCTTAAATGCTAATTAATGAATTGGCCATCATTGATATGAAATCGTATGTTGTATATAGTAAATGTTAATTTATAGACACTGACTTTGTTGGTTATTTGCGCGCAGTTAATCGCATGTTTTTGTTAATTAGCTGCAAATCAACCCAAACTCTAATTATGCCAATGGATTTATGCTGCCAATAAATCTCACACACGCAAATTAATAGATTAATCACTAAAATTACCAGTTAATTAATAATACATATATCTTTCTCTCTTTACCACGAGCAGCACTCAACAGTAACTTCAACATCAACCACGACGGCGACAGGGACAGGGACAGGAACAGGGACAACGACGCCAACGCGTAAGTCGGCAACACGCAAAAATGATAACAACAAATCGAAGTCGAGCGCTTCAACATTCTTTGGCATGTCCCAGGAGTGGTTCCGCTAAAGCAACAACGAACGTTGCACAGTTGAGCACCCAAAGTGAACCCACAGCAGATGAGCTTAATGAAGAGGCCAGTGAAGTGCACGAACAGTTCGCGTTCATTCATGTGGAAGACTCAACCTTGCGCTGCCACACCAACACTTAGCCAGCCAGCAGCTACACCTACTTTTCGACAGCCAATGCAGCATCATGTGTAGTCGAAATGTTTAATCGCGGAAAAGTTGCTCTATTAACTGTTTTCATATTATGTATTTATATTTATAATTCTTTTTCTTCATCTTCTTCTTTCACTATGCATTCGAAATGCACAAAAAGTAAAATCATATTTTAAGCAAAAATATAATTATATATAAACATATAAAACGTATATATATATTTATATATATATAATATATAAAATTTCATGCGCTATATTTTAATGATTCGTTTTAACTTAAGTTTTAGTTTTTTTTTTATTTTGTAATGTTTGTTTTTTTTTTTTTGTTGTTGGATTTCTTCTTCTCTTTTTAATGGCACTTTTGATGTCGCGATTCTATTTTTTGCCTCCTTTCTTTCCACCGGTTGCCTTTTGCTCTTGCCCTTTCTTTGCGCCACCTTTGTCAGCGGCATTTGCTTTGTTTTTGCCACCACCTGCGCCGCTGGCACCGCCTCCACCTCCACCTCCACCTTTTTTCTGTTGACAGAGAAAGGACGTAAAAAAAGGATTACAATTCAGTTGGAGAGTAAATAATGAGAAACGTTTATTAAGAATAAGGACAAGAAATTTATAACGTGCAATTCTTGTCGGATATTCAGCTCATGTTTTAAATGGAATTTAAGCATTATATATATGCATGTCTGTCAGTCTGTCTGTTCGTCTCTATGTATCTATGTGTCATCAAGAAAAATGCTGAAAAATGTTACATTCATTTTACACCGATTTGATTTATATTCTATCTGAATATTAAATATATTTAATTTTTTTTTTTTTAAATTCGTTTATAAATAAAATTATAAATATTTATTTGCATAAAGAATAAAGATTTAACAACATTTTCTATTTGTTTAAAAATCAATGTAAAATACTTTGCCCTTAGAATAAATCATATGTATAAATAACGAAAATAATAATATATAAAAAAATTCATTTCTAGCAGGTGTCAAATTCTCAAAACTAAAATTAATTTATTATCTTTCAGCAATATGCAATTTTTAATAATTTTCAAATTTATTTCAATGATGAATTCGTATGATATTTTCGTACATAACAAATAATTTTAATTTAATATTAATTTAAATATTAATATTATTGGATTATTGGATTTATAAATTAATTAAATTTTGTTTATTTTTTTTACTAAAATTTCTATATTTATAATTAACTGATGAAATTTGTTGACTCACAATTAAAACACGAGTTGCATAACACAAATATTGCTTACATTGCCGCCACCGCCGCCACCACTACCACCAGAACTGCCACCACCACCGCCGCCGCCTCCACTGCCGCCCTTGTTTTTACCCATTGAATGTGAACTTCTTTTGTTATAAATTATTTAATATGTTCGACTTGTTGGCGAACAACTTTTGCCACAAGCAAATTGCAACTAATCAGCGTCTGCTAGCTGCAAAATAAAATGCATACATAGAGTGAGACGAAGGAAGAGACACAGAGAGAGAGAGAGAGAGAGAGAGAGCGACAGAAAGGAAAAAAAAGTCATGAAAGCAAAACAAAATTGAAAATAACAAAATAAAATAAAAAAAAAAAAAAAAACATAGCGCAAAAACAAAACAAAATTGCAAAGCATTTTCAGTTCGTCGCTAAAGGGACGTAGAGGCAAAAAGAGGTAAAAGAGACGCGTCTCGACCTCAGTCGGACACCAATGGCCAACAATTCTCTTAACTGATTTAGTTATCGACCCCTGGCAGTCCCCTACGCCCTTGGTAACAACGACTACGGAACAAATGAACGGACGGACGGACATGTTTGCTCTCGACGAGCTGTGGATTATTTTGTAGTGCTTTTTGTTTGGTATTTCGAGAATCATTTCAGTATTTCCGTTCTCCATTCACCCTTGCTCTATATGTATGTATGTGTCTTACGCTCTCTGCCTATCTGGGTTTCGCTTTCTCAACATCTTCTGTTTGTCTCTCACTCTCTCTCTCTCTCTGTCAGCGACACTAACATTGACATTGGCTGAGGCCCATGTTTTCGCTTACCTTGGGGAAGACCAAATAAAAATGCAGCGAAAACATTGCAAGCAATTTAGACACAAAAGAAAATGAAATTTTTGCATATTGAGACATTTTCAAGTCTTAAAAAATGTATTGCAATTTTTTTAATTAAAACACTTTTGCATGCATGTGTAATTGAACAAATGAAAAATTTTACAGTTTTATTTACAAATTCCTAAGATATGTTTCATTATATCGTCAATTTAAAGTGATAAAAATATTCATAAAATCAAGGCAATCACAATATAAAAATATGTGAGAGAGCTGGGGATGATTTCCTAAAAATTGTAAACTATTAGACACATTTCTGTGGAGATCCCGGGATCCCGATTTTCCATGGAAGATCTGGTAATATTTATTTGCTTCATCGTTGTCAGTATAAAAGTATTGAGAACTTTTGGTTTTGAGGATATCCAAAACTATCATAGATCTTATTCAGTTAAATGAGTTAAGGATTTCGGATGAGTTATGAAATTTGGATGTATGAAAACAACGTGAATGAAGTTCATAAATATTTAAGCTGATCCAAAATCAAGAACATAAACAAGTTCAATATTTAAATGAATTATTTTTTTTTTATTATTATTTTTCTTCAATTAAGTTTAAAAATCAAAAAATTAGCTTGCTGTTGAATACTAAGCCAATCGTTCCTTGATCCAAATGTCGAACATAGAGACGCGTGTGTAGACATCTGGACTATTGGATGCACAGAATGCGGTGCCATAAGAAACTACGCCAACCTGCTTCAAGGATCCCCCATTGGTCATAACCAATGGACCACCCGAATCACCCTAGAATGAAACAATGGTATAAAATATTATTGGCATATAATATATATATAATATATATAGATTGAGGCGATTGATACTCACATTGCAGGCACCCTTGCCGAAACGTTCGAGAGCACAAATCTCGGTATCCGTTAACTGTGCCATGGTCTCTTTGCATTTGTTATTGGCCAACGTTTTGTAGGAGAGTTTCTGTAATATTGTCGGATATTTAGCAAATGGTCCAGTGCCAAAGTGAAAGACAGATCCCCAGCCAGTAAGCAGTACTTCCTGATCCGCACCGACAAGTTCATTGCTGCTCACATCAATTGTGCTAATACGTTTATCATCCACATCAAAAGCAGGATCAATTTTCAATATTGCAATATCACTGGTCACCAACTCCTGATAGTTCTCATTCATCTCGTATGACAATACTTGCGATCGATGGCCACTATCATCATTCAGATCACGTATACCTGCCACTACACTGATCTTACTGGCATTTTGTCCGTTGACACAATGCGCCGCAGTCAGCACACGATTTGGTGCAATCAAAGATCCGCCACAGAAATGCCTCTGCTTTCCACTACGAGTGAGAAATTGCATGGATACTTGATATGGTATATACTCATCATCCGGTACATCATAGCCGCCAACTACACGTTCCTGCGAATTGCTATCCATATTCTCAAAGTATGCATCAACTATAATGATTAATTATACATAGTCTGTAATATTAATATATTCTGATTATTAATGCGTTTAACTTACGATCAATTACACTGTTCACAGATTTAGCATCGTATAAAGGCAACAGTGTTGCAAGTGCAACGAGTAACAAAGTCCAAGTAATTCGATGTTCCATGTTATGTTTGCAGATCGAAATAGAATTTATTTCTGTTGGACTTGAAACATTTATTGGAAGCTTATATACCTAGCTCGGCAATGTTTGGCTCATTAGAATTTTATCAAACCATAACTGTGGGTGGTCTGACCCCAAAGAATGCATAATAAGGTTTTGTGTCTGCTTTTAATACGATAATATTGTAACGTAGCCCTGAAAATAATTGTATTTGTTGCTTGCTTTAGAATAGATAAAATACTGGAAGCTTAAGTTGTATTTATTTTTTTTTATTATTGAACATAAGTAAGTAAAATTACAGTAGACACTGTTTGATCTTACTTGTTGAACACTAAACGTTCTTTGTCTATCAATATGGAAAGTAGAACAATATCTAAGTGTGAGTGTGATGAGAAACTTCCACTGTCATCCAGATTGTACTCTATGCTGAGAAAGCTGTATAAAGAGAAAGGCAATAAGAAAGCATGAAGATGCATGCGCTTGTGTAGCAATATTACTATTTAAAGATTGTGAATATCTGCCACAAATATTATTATTATTTTTAGTAAGTAATAATTATGTTAAATAAATTGATTTTAAATTTCAATTAATTGTTTTTAAATTTCTTAGGCATTGTCTAGTCTCTGAGAAATATATATATATATATATATATATATGGGCAAATCATAAGTTTCTGACATCTAGTTGTCCAAACAGCAGAGCAGACAAAATCGACTGCTAGAGTCTTTGCCTTTGCCTGCTTCTGTCTGGTGTCACCAAAGTTATTGTATACTATGAATACTGGGGCATAGAAATTAGCATACATAGATATAAAATCAGTGAGATATCTTTTCATTTTGCTTAACGAATGTTGTTCAAAGTCGACACTCTGAAATTATTTGTTGTAGTTATGTACACGAGTTATTCAATTAAATTTACATGCATGTGAATAGGATGGAAAATACATTTTTATAAATTTTCCACTTGCATGCATTCACAGGAATTACGTTTGCATGGAAACATGAAGTTGAATATATTTTATTTTCCTTTTTTTCTTTTTCTTTTTCTTTTTCTGTTGGCATCTGATTTCTTCATATGCTAATTAGTTGGAAGTTATCAAGTTTTCTCTGGCTTTGACGCTGTGTATCTGTATAAGAATATCTAACTTAATGCATACAAAATGAATAAGGACCACAATTTGTCCACTATGCCACAGATTGCCAGAGATGCCACATGCCTCATCCTAGTCCAGTATATATACAACATATATATGTATATACTGGCTAACTAGGTATCCAGTTCGCTATGGTTGTCGGTCAGCTAATTAAATGTGATGTTTTATCCGTTGTGGTGTACGTGAAACTGATATGAAGGTTGTCGAGTGGCAAAACTAATAGCTGAATGCTGGACATATTTACCAAGAGTACACTCAATGTGCTGGCTAAAAGTTAATTTTAATTCTCTTCACTTCACTTCACTTCACTTCAGTCGTTTCGTATTTTGTTAATTCAACAAGTTAAAATCTGTTCATAGCATATAAGGCAATGAACATAAAACCAAATTACAAGTGCAAAAGTATAAAATATAAAAAGAAGCTCATCAAATTACTCTTACAAATACACACACATAGAGATAGAGATATAGTAGAGAGTCAGGGAGAGAGAGAGAGTGAGAGAGGGAGAGGGAGAGACAGAGAGAGTCACAAGTATATACATAGATGTATTTGAGGCTAACAAAGTCGCATCTCTTGGCCATTTGCAGCAGGTGCAGCAACATTTGCAGCTTAAAGATAAACCTGATGCTCTCAAAAAGAAACTATCTATATATACATATAAATAAATATATATATATATATATATCTAGAGTGGCTACAAAGCGAGGGCGACTGAGAAGTCAAGACTGATAGAACTAAGCTTGGAAATGGGTTACGTTTGGGGTCTGCTTAAATACATACATAAAAGCCGAGCGAATGCGGAACTTTAATTAAGTTTTGGTTCTCCCAACTGACTGACATCTTGAATTACAAATGAAAAACTTGTGTGCAGCTATAGTAAAAGTTGAAACGGACAAAAAAAAAAAAAAAGAAGAAGAAGAAGGAAAAGCAATGTGAAAATGCTTGGCACCATAATAACACACCGAGTTGCAAAGGTGGGACAGTTGAGAGCAGCGTACAAGAATGCGAATAACTTGCATTTGAACAGACAGACAGAGCAGACATGCGGACAGACACAGTAAAAGACATTCATAGTAACAGACACAGAGACAGAACAGTCGGACGTAAAAGACAGAATAGACGGACATCTAGACATCAGACAAAGCAGAAAATCACTGAGTTGAGCTGCAAACCTAAGCAGGCCAAAATACATAGTAGTTGCCAGGGCTAGGGCTAGTTAGCTATTATAAAAGCAGCTCACAGTTACTATAAGTACGAACAGGATGCGTCAAGGACTCAAAGCAAAAGAGATTCAAAAATACAGCAAAAAAATAAAATAAAAAATAAAAAGCTAACTACACTGCGACAAAATCATAGCAAGTTCTTGCCATTCTATTCATCTCATTCTCATTTGAAAAAGGAAACTCGCGAATCGAACAACAGTCGTGTTTTTGGTTGCCAACCAAATGGAAAATTTTGTATTCATGCCATGCCAGGAAATAGTTATAAGTAGCGAAACATGTTTAAGCATGCATAATGATGACTTTATGAATACTCTCTATGTAGAAAAAAAAACAAGATTTAAAATCAAATGCTAGAAGTTGGAAAATAAAAAAAAAATAAATAAAACCAGATTAATTTTAATTTATTAAAATTTCAGATACATTTTCTTTATATCTTTCAGATACATTATTATTTATTATATATATATTTATTTTAACTATTATAATTTTACTAAACATATATTCAAAATACTAATTTTATTCATATTGAAAAATATATATTTACTTTAATTTTACATTATTTTAAATAAATGTGTTAAACTTTATAAATTGTTTAATAAGTATGTCGAAAATTCTCTTAAGGTTTTGCTAATTGAAGAGTTGCAAAGTTGTAAATACTTTATAAGTGAAGAGTATGTGCACCTTGGCAAATGAATAACTGTGGATTTTCGGTGAGGTAAGCCGTTAGAGACCGCATTTGGTACCTCATCAACATCATCAGCGACTGTCGTTGCAGCTGGCGTTGCAATTGCTTCTCATTCCCTTTTATACTGTAACGTGACACGAGGCGGGCGGAAAAAGAACTTCGTTTGCTGGCTACCAGGAAACAGATGTTTGCAAATATCTTGAGAAAACTTTTGGCTGAGGTATTTAAATAAAGGTTCGCTTCAACAACTTTTTCGTCTGCTACAAAATCAGAAAAAAATAAAAAAAAAAATACAAGAATAAAGGAATAAAAAGGAAACCGAAACCAAAGCTATTCAATTGCATCATTGAATTGGTAGATTATTTCAAGGGAATTCTGGTCTTAATCGAAATGTAAAATATATTCATTATTTCGATTTTATCATATATATATAGCCAAAAATTAAAAGTTGTTTACAGAATAATAATCTCAATTCTGAAAGAAATATTAGATTAGAAAAAATATTTATGTAATTTTAAAATATTTCATATATAATTATAATTATTATAATTATACATATGATAAACGTTTTTAAAGCGCATCATATATAAATATTTATGAATGAAATAATTATGAATAATTATAAAATAATTATACAATAAATTTTAATATTAATACAAATGTATCTATAATCGTTTATTTTTATTTTTTTTTAATGTTTATAAAAATGTACATATGTTAAAATGTTTAATTAATATATGTATATGAATATAATATGAATATGAATATAATATATGAATATTTTTATTTTTATAAAAATGACTGAATATTATTTTTAACTTATAATTGAGGCCAATAGTCAAACAAACTTAAGTATATTTCTTATAGTAAAAAAAAAACAATTACGCAATGTTATCTTTTGGGCGGAAGATGTTATACCCTTGCAGTCTTGGTATCTATATGTCTAAATTGGTCTAAATCTAGTGGTCTAAATTATCTTAAGTTATAGAAAAGGTATAAGTTTTGGTTAAATAGCTTTATGATATGTTGTCCCGATTTATACAATGTTTAAGAGAAATACATTACTTCTTTTAATATTAACGGATCTTATTTTGTGAAGCTGTTAACATTACCAGCCACCGCTGAATTGGTGTAGAGGAGACGACAGTAGCAGGATACTATTTGAAATCTTTTTTATAATCTCAGAGAGGTTGAATTAATTATCAAAAGAAATTAATGATATGTAATACTTACATTTATTTATTTAATTTAAACAAATTGCAACTTTTTAATAATCACTTTATGTATTTTGCATATAAATATAATTTAAATGAATTATTTATTACCACATATTGATTTGCATAAAGAAAATTGTTTATTGTAGCGTTGACAATGCATAAATGCAATTTGTATAGCATACTTTTGGGCTGCGATATTTATATATATTTATGTAGACTTTGCTATGGATCTTTCCTATTTTGCAACATGACAAAAATATGTATCAATGATTTTTAAGCAAATTTGCTGCTAATTTCTGTTCGCCTGATATCTCTGACTGCAAATTCATTGATTTGGACAACATTGACTCTAAAATCATTTGTACGGTGAACTTTATTCTACCGTCTTTGCCTTAACGGAATTTCAAAATTATTTTATATTCTCATCAAATTGCTTGCTGATTGTTTCTTAATTTTTCACACTCTTTTAGTCTGTTCCCATTGAATGTTCCCATCAGTGCTCCAAAAGTCTTATTGACTTGAATAGAACTTACACACATCCTGCTCTCGGTTGCTGATCTAGACTTTACAAACTTCTATCCAAAATTAATATATCCTGTGCAAGGATATATAAATTTTGAATTGAAAATATAAAAAAAATGTTGTAAAAAATAAATAAGTTATTAAAATATGCAAAAATTTAAAGTGAAGTGAAAATACGATGAAAATTTAATATGCTTGCAATAAAATATTTTGTATATATTATATATAAAAATTAAATTTTCGTTTGATCGATTCTCTAGCATCTACATATCCAACAATGTTACATATTGTAATCTATATAAAAATAGAAAATATCTAAGTTAATTCTGTTTTACTGCACAAGCTGAGGTATAAAAAGCAGAAAACAATTGGAATTCAAGTTTTGATTAACGCAACAATAATAAAAATATATACATATTGTATATCAGTATGTGTTTACTTTTCTATATATATGTATATATATGGAAGATTCCATAAATCAGGATAAAAAAAAAAAGAAAAAGAATGTTGTTTGCTTTTTTATTTATGGCTAAACACTTTCAAGTTCAAATCTGCAGATACAATTCGTATCTGGATAAACAGAAATTGGCATTTTGCGTCAATAAACGAAATAAGTGTCGAACTTGGAAACTTCATATATCATACGAGTGCGAAGTGCTCCCTGGAGAGAGGCACAAGAAAGGCATAAACATAGGTAGAAGAAATGAGATAGCAAGTGAGAAATGAAGCGAAAAAGAAAGAGAGAGAGAGAGAGTGAATGGCAAAGAAGAGACGCATAAAAGCATTTTATTTAGTCATAAAAATCGCACTCGTTTAATTCAACAATTGAGGAACTCAAAGCGAACCTATAATTCTGACACATGTTAAGCCAGAAGCGGATCAAAAGGAGCATGTGAGATAAAAAGAGAGAGAGAGTGAGAGACACACATACACACACAGAGAGAGAGAGAGAGAGAGAGAGAGAGACAGAGGAGTAGGAATTACATTAAATCACGGGGCGTCACAAAAGGCGCTTCTCACGAAATTAAAGGTAAATAAAATGTTTATGAGTGGAACGCAATCGTTTATATGATTTCACATTTGATTGAATAACATTTACACACGCAAACGTATCTGATGCGAGAGTCCTGCGTAAAGCCCTGATTCCCTGTATCCCTCTTATACATATACATATGTATATACCAATGTATACATACATATATATGAAAACGACGGGGGGCAATAAATTCAAACATGTGCACATAAATTTTTATTTCGATTTGTTGAGCCACAGCAGCCACTCATTCTGAAGCTCTGCCACGATGCCACGTTGCCACGCTGGCAGTTCAATCTGCCAACCATTCTACATTCGGTGGTTCAATTTTATGAACTGTGAATATGGACGTTATGGCAGGACCTTTTCCTGGCACCAGCATGCGGTTGAATATCGATGTGTCTCTCTCTCTCTCTGTGTCTGTGTCTGTCTCTGTGTCTCTATGTAATTTTCAGTATATGTTTGAATGCAGAATCCTTGTCAGCCTTTGGGGCTTCGAGGTGCGTGTAGTACTCGTCGTCGTATTGAGCATCCGGCTTGTGAAATTATTGCATTGCAATACGATGACGATGACGATGTCGATGTCGATGACTACGATGGCCCCCCAAAGCGCATTTTGAGCTGCCATTACGAGATAACATCAAATTGTTAATGTCAAGCTATTGACTTGCCATGTTTAACCAAAAGGCATTTAGGCTAACATTTAGCTTTGCACTTCTCTCAAAACTATACTAAAAGTTCAAATATCAGTTGATGACTTATTGCTGCAAAAGACTTTAGTTATTAGTTTTAACATACACACATATTAAAATATATATTGAACAAGTTTTAGCCGTCGTTATGCGCAATTATTTGTTTACTTAGCAAAATGCAGCGCAAAATATATATTGCAGAAATATTATTAGTTTACTTTCTTCGCTAGCACAAGTTGCCTCCTGTGAGGATTGAACTCACGGCCTCTGGTTTACAAGACCAGCGCTCTACCACTGAGCTAAGGAGGCGTACAAGTTTCACATTGCTTGACTGTAAATATGAAACGCGCAATATTAGAGTTTATGAATGTTCAAAGATAAGATTGTACGCTGCAGCTGCAAACTGTAAATAGTTTTTCATATTGCTATTTTCTTTGACGTTAGATAATGATCGTAAAAAGTATTGATAAAATATAAAAAATACAATTTATAATAAGAATATTGAATGATTTTTATCAATATTTAGCTAATTGTTCTCCATATCAATGCTTTGGTCTATCTGCTCACCTAAACGTAATTGATATCAATATGAAATTGAATATTGCTCGGAGAGGCAGTAACTAACTTTTCTAGTATATTCTAGTATAATTAGGTCATTAGAAGTTGCTTTCTTCGATACAGACGTTGGACTGGGAAGTGCTTTTGGCAATTCCCTTTCAACTGTTGTATTGTCTGTTGCAATTGATGTGTAATTGCATGAACCATTGAACCGAATGTTTGTTTGCTAAATTGGCAAATCAATTGCCTGTAGTGCAAATAGCTTGCTAATGTGTAGATACTTCTACTCTTTTAGTACTTCAACATCTCCTATCCGAGATCCCGCATCTCTCTTCATCCCATTACATTATGCCAGCAGGTGAAGAGACTTTTCCATTAGCTTTACGTATAGCTGTCAATGAGAACTATCATTGCTGCATTTTCGTATGTCAATTTCGCCTGTTGCATGTGCACACTCGACACTCAGGGGGAAAGCGTAACGAGCAGGCAGCCCAAAATACTGTGAGATACCATGAGAACTGTGAGTGGCAAATGTGCTGCTGTTGCTACAACTGATGCTGCTACTGATTCTGCCTTCTTCTACGTTATTTGTTGGTGTGCAAGTAATTGAAAAGCGAATTCAATTAATGAAATGAAATTGTGTGAAATCAACGGTAAATACCACAACATGCATTTTCTTTCATTCATCTTAATGCATTTCTAAGCAGCATTTAAGTATGCGTCACTCGCTGACAGATTTCAACACAGCATTTGCCACTAGCTTTTCATTTTCAATGAAAGCTTCATGATATCTCTTGAGAGATATGAAATTTAAATTTAAAGAAAAAAGAAAGAAAATTAAATTTGTCATAATTATTTCACTTAACTTGGCAGCAAAAATCATTTGAAGTCATTTAAAATTCAGATATGAAAAAAAAAAAAAAATTGGTATGGCAACATCACGTATACGCAGTGTTAAACACTCAGTGCCGCTGGACAAGTTGTGAGTTGCTTTCAAGCGTGCCGGATAATCAGACACAGCAGCAGCAATTTTGCCTGCAGCACCAGACTTAACAAGTATTTATCGAGTTTTTCAATATTTTTAATGTCAGTTTAAATACTTGATGCGATTATTTTCCAGCGATTTTGTTTTGCATATTCGCGTTTTTCTCCCTTCTTCTTCTTCTTTTGGTGAAAACTCGCGGGCGCAACGAAAAACTTTTCAAGTGCCAAACACACGCAAACTTTTCTCCTCCCATTGAACGAGAGACATGAAACTTTTATGCAAGTTATTAAAACTGCAATGTGTAGTGCAGAGGAGATGCAGAAGCATCATGAAGCTGCAGCAAACGATGGGTAATCGCCAGATCAGCAGGCAACATGGCAAGGGGTAGTTAACAATGCAAAAGCAAAGTAAACGAAAATGACTCATCTGGCGTTCAATAAATCTTAACGCTATTTTTTTTTTTTTTTGCTGCTGCTGCTGCTGCCAGCTGGCCGCCAGTTGCAATGGACAACAGTCGCTCGGCTTGGCACTGTTTGGGACGGGCCTTAAATAATGAGCGCACAACGGCGCCAATTTGTATACATTGTTATCTAGTAGTCGGAATTTTAGAATCGTAATTGTAAAGGTGCACGAGTCGCTTTTATGTTGTCCGGCTGCATATTCATTATTCAAATGCATTAACTACAACCTGAAGCTGAAGTTGAAGCTGTAGCTGAAGCTAAAACAGTAACTAGAAGTGGAAGTGAAACTGAAGTCAAAGCTTGCTGATGCTGAAGCAAAAAACTGAAGTTATGCGACTCATGATATCCTTGTCTTGGCATAACTTTGGCGTGCAAGTTGTGCCTTAAAGGCGTGGCGTGGCATGGCATGGTAAGGCAGCATGGCAGCATAGCATGACTGCAACTGCAACTGCAACTGCGATGGCAAAAGTTTCCCTGCTGCACACTCAAACAATAACAAAGGCAGATGCAGAAGCAGAGCATTTAAATGCAAATTAGCCCCCAAATGATGCAATCATAATGCGAGCAGCAGACTCCAGAGGCAGTTGCTATAAGTACTATTACTATTACTATTACTGCTGCTACATCTATGACTACATACATATGTACTATATGTGTAGTATGTACAACGTTTGGTTTCCTAAGGCTCCTTCTGGACGTTACGACTTACCTTATGCACAACTTCGTTTTTTTTTTTTTTTTTTTTTTTTTTTGTACTGTCTTTGAGACCATTTTGTTTTTTAATTTTCAACTGGCGCTCGTTTCGCTCATTTAGCACAATTTGGCAGGTTTTTCAACTCGTAATTTCAACTCGTTTCTTCAGCCTCCCGCTTACTGCTTTACTTTTTCGTCATCTTTCAACATCTGCACTTTGAAATTAATTTCTACCTTTTTTTTTTTTTTGTGTGCAGTTGTTAAGCGAAGTTTCCGAGAAGAACGTTTTAACTGTCCAGAGGGAAGTCGTTATGAGTCCGGAAGATAAATGCATTTCAACACATGTTGTTGAAAGTTAATTTCCAAAAACGCAGCTCATTTCAACTAAATGCGCATTTGCTTTTTCTTTCTTTCTTTCTTTTTTCTTTTATTTCTATTTTTTTTCTCATTTCATTTTATTTTCTTTTTTTTTCTCATTCTCATTCTCATCTTCTATAATTTACGTAATTTGTGCAAATGTATTTTTAATACTTAGCACTCGCCGATTATTCTTTGCATCATGATGCACTTTAAATGGCCTGCAGCTTGAGTAGACAAAATATTATACTACACATTCATTTTGTTGGCCTTTTCATTAGTTTGCAAAGTTTTTTGATATAAATCTGAAATCTAAGAGCAATATTTTTTAATAGAAATCAAGATTAAAAGTATATGAAATAACGAATTTATTTTAAATTTATGCATTTAAGTCAAAGTTTGGCTGGCACGTACAACTTTCGTTAACTATCACTTAAACTGGACTTTAAAGTATTCAACTTTGATTTTTTGGCATTTTCAAATATCTATACACTAAGTATTTCGACTCATGACTGCATTCACATACGTATGAACGTATAAGTTATAAGTAGTAACATTCACAAAAGTTTTTACCCACAAAACTATGCACTTGGCGAAGAGCAAGCAATTGCTGCCAACTTGCCAATCGAATAGCCAAGTAAGCTAAAATAAAAAAAAAAGAAGCCAAAAACAACTAACAAACGAGCATCATGAGAATTGAACATACTCATATACACATACACACACACACACACAGAGAGAGAGACTATATAATGCTGATGTTGAGTCGAAGCTGAGCTGGCCTCAAAGAAACTTTTGGTGGTGTTATAATCGGCATCAAATTTAAGTGCTGTTGATATTCCTAATTATCACATATATACACACACACACACACACACACACACACACATACATATACAGTAGGAGACACAGAAAAACAGACACACACACACACTCACACATACTCACACATTGGTAGCGAAAGCCATTTGGGTCTTTGCATGCAGCAATGAAAGCAATTTGTGAAATTAGAAAAACAATGCGCCAGTGACCATATCTGTGTGTAATTTGTATTTTGTCTGTCTATACCTTTCTCTTTCTTTTTCGCTCTCGCTCTCGCTCTGGCTCTCATTCTATCTATGTGTGTGTGTGTGTGTTTTTGTAGCGAATTAGAAAAAAAAAGAAAACAAAAGAGAATTTTGTTCAGTTTATTATTTGCCAGCCTAGAGAAATAATATTGTACATTTATTTCTCTGTATTTTCTACATTTTCATGTTTTTTCTTCGTATTGTTTTTCTTCTTCTTCATTTCTTTTCTTTTCTCTTTTTTTTTTGGCAATGTCAAGAATTTAGTTTAATATGGACTGTCAAGGGATTTTTGGCAGCTATTGCATTGGGGCGTATGCGTAATGTGTGACAACAATATGTTGAGCACTTTAAACTTGCAAAAAACTTGCAAAGTGTCTCAATAAACGCTTGAGAACACACTTTAAAGTCCATTAGTGTCAAGTGGAAATAAGAGTGAAACAACAACGAGGCGTATACGCAATCAACAATCTTACAGCCAAAGCAAAAGCAGCATCAAACAATTGCAATTTCAATTGAATTATAGTATGTCTATTTCAGCATTTGTATCTCCATCTGCTGCATCTTTGCCAATACATTTCTGCATTTCTATATACAATATATATATATATATATATATATATAGATATATATATATATATATTGCACTGTTCCAAACAAACTTTCAAGTCATTGACATTTTCTTCAGATATTCACTGAAGCGTTTTCTTTTTTGTTTTTTTGTCAAGTAAAGATTTTATTTTACATTTTATACTTTGTGTCAATCGCCTGGCTTGCTTCGCCTGATGGCTTTGCTTTTTCATTGCAACTTGACAACATTATGTGCATATATATATATATATATATATATTCTTTCTTTTATATGTAAGTATAAACAAAATGAAGTTGCCAAAAAAAAAAAGAAATAATAATAAATAAATAAGAAAATACTGTCAAAAATCGCACTTACCGTTGCATAAGATTTTTCTTAGTTTCACTGAGACTTTTCTCTGTAAAATTTTATTTGAGTTGTGACAAGTCAAGAAAATGCAAAGGAAATCCAAAGAAATAAAATATTTTCACAAATTATCACACTACAAGATTGCTAATGGAAAAGTTTTTACGTTGACGAAACTTCAAACTATTTTTACATATTTCTACATAGAAAATATATACATAAAGTTTTTTTTTTTTAGTAGAATTTTCTTAGTCTCTTACATTTAAATTTGTATTTGATTACAATTTAAAACTTGTATATAACATTATACAGAGTCTAAATAAACTTGATGAAGAACATAAGCTATAAAAGAACACTTAACATTTATTTGGACCACAAATTGCCTTTAATTAAAGCATGGCAAGTCAATCAATTCAATCAATTAAATGTAATTTCTCATTAGCCACAATTGTAAGAGAATGCAATAAGTTTGGCAAATTCAGTTTGATGTACTTAAATATTGTATATATGTACATCAATTTGAAGCAAACGAATCGAATTAACTAAAGCCAATTTTATAGTATCTGTTGACGACATTGAGCAGTGTATAGATCCTTTAAATGTCGCGACATTCAAGGATATATTTACAATCCTCGATGTCATCAGTGTCGAGACACTAACAAATTTCCAACAATGAAAAAACAATGGAAACACGATTTGCCATTATACCGGAAATCTTCGATAATTTCATATAATCCACATATACACACACACACATACACACACAGACACACACTCTCTCTCTCTGTGGCACAAAGACAGACGCATACGTACAGACATAGAAAGACAGCATGAATCGATGTGCTGATTCAATGTTCTATCCTCTGGCAACGTCTCAGACAATCAGCACTTCAGGCAGACGGAAAGACAGTGAGCCAGAGGAGACATAAGCGGAAGCCAAGGACACAAAGCGTTGTCTGTGAGATTGAGGTTTGCTTGGACTTTGCCACGACTTGGTTCTATGGCTGTACTAGCTGAGCTGTATGCTCGGGCTGCATTGGGTTAATAGTTGACGACATCAGACACTGAGGAGCTACCACAACTACAGTTACAGCCACAGCTACAGCTACAGCTACAACTACAGCCCTTTGCCTTTACCTCAGCCCTTTGCCATTGGCAGCCAAAGCTGCTTACAAAGTAAGTATAAAACTTTTGCCATTTCTTGCACACGCACACACACTTACACACAGAACTTTACTGTTGATTATTTGTTGTTGTTATGATTATTGTGGTTGCTGTTGTAACAAAGTTACAAGCAGCATTTGAAACTTGTCATACTCAAAGTCAAAGTCGCTGATGGGCTACAGTGCGTATGAGTAATTTTTATGAGCAAAAACTTCTTGTGTGTGTCTATCTTTCTATCTTTCTATCTGTCTGTGTATCTGTCTATCTATTTATCTGTCTGTCTGTCTGTCTGTCTGTCTATCTTTTTGGCCTTGTTTTCGCTCACTCACTGTCTTTAAGTTTGTTTCTTGTCTGCTTGTTTGTCTATTAGCTGCTGTGCATTGACCGGCAGCCAAAATGACTCAACTTTTTATTTCAACTTTCACTTTCGCCTTTGATTTTCTTGCACTTATTATTGCCAATTGGTCAAAGGCCAATGTTAATTTGCCTCGTGTCTGTTTAGCTTTTTGCCTGTTGCCTTCGGCCTGCTATTGCTTTACCTTACTTTTACATTTCTTTGTTACTTCTTTTTTTTTATTATTTCCTTCTTGTATCTGTCCGATGGAACTTAATCGAATTAGCTCATTTAATGGCAAAAATTTGGCCAGAAGACATTTCCTCTCGCCTGGTAAGTAAAAGTGAGCGTACAACGTACGTCAACGTACAATCTGGGAATTGTTTTCATTAATAGCATTTTAAGTTGGGACCCTTCAAGCGGAATTGCCAGATATACAGATATCCGCGATGCGTACGTTCGAAATTTAAAAAAAAAAAAAAAAAAATGTTGCCTCAAGTTATTTGTGAATTTTCGAGTAACTAAGCACACAGCGGCCACAGAGGAAATAGAGGCCACAGGTGGCTCAAGGTACGTGACTGGGATTTACTTTTATATAGAATTTAATAACATTTTTTTTTTTTGCTTCTGCTTTCTGTTTTTTATTTTTGTTTTTTTTTATCATTGTTTAAAGAGATGAATAAATATACGTGTAATGAAGTAAGCAGAGACAATGCATAAAAATTAAAGGACGAAAGTAAAAATACTCTGGTAAAATATTTTTTAAAATACTTTAAATGAAATGATGATAAAAATTTTATTCAATGAAAGAAAATAAATGCAAGTTTTAAAAATATTATTAATAAATTTATTGATAAAAATTAAAAAATATTTAAATCATGATTTGAAAATGAATATCTAAATTTTGTAATATTATTTATATTATTATAATATAATAATAATATTATTTGAGAACTTTTTCGTGCATACCTTATACATAAAAAATGAAAAAAAAAAATTAAATTAAAAAAGTAAATAAATAAATGTTAATTAAATAAATCCGCAGAGATTTGCAGTAAAGATCATGGCGGGCGGCATTTAATCATAGATTCGCTTAGAGTGTAATAAATATTCTTTGCACCGTTGCATGTTAAAGCACATTACACACATAACTCTTTGTGTCTTGTTCGATGTCACCTAAGTGCGGAATATTAGCGTAAAGATATGCATATGACAAATCTAAAAAGTTTTGCAGTGACTTGACTCGAAATAAAGTTTTATTTAAATTTGCTTTTGGCAGAAAACTTTTACTGCAATGTGCAACATGCATGCATATGCCTGACATAGAGCAAGTTTCAAAGAGTGTGAGATTGAGAGAGCAAGAGAGACAGACAGAGAAAGAGAATCAGTGGAAATTTAAGTTTTTTGAGTTGAAGATATGAACTATGATGACTTTTCACAGCATTGTTTGATTGTGGCTTAGCAATTTTCTTCTTTTTTTATTTTTTTTTTGCCGTTGCTCATTTTTCCGGCTAATTGTGTGTCCTGCCAAGTCGTTGGATGCAACAAGAAAGTCTAAGCCATTGAGCAAACAGCGCCATAGTGTTGCTGAGCGCGCATCGCATCATGCCATAAATCACAATGGATATATGCATAAATTATAGCTTCTCCAAGCACTTTTCACTTCTTCTTTTCTCACACTTTTCCTTCTTCTGTTTTGCCTTTCGCTGCTAGTTGAATCGAGAAATCACAGCAAAAAAAAAAGACCAACTGTTGGGGTAAGTGAAACGATGGCGAATAAACAGGCTGAGAATGTGTTTTTTTTTATTTTTATTTTTTTTTTGTGGAACGAAGAAGAAAAAAAAACAAACAAAAAGAAGCACGATAAACGAAATGACATTTAAGGATTTAACGAGAAAAAATCGCTGTCACGAGGATGCAGAACGCATCGTTTTAATCAGTGGGCGACAGCCGCCGGGATAGTTGTGGCAGCATGCTTCAACGTTAGTCACAAGCAAAGGCACGTGCTCCGACTTCAGTTGCATCTCCGAATCCAACTCCGAAATGGCAGCAATATTTTTGCTCTGGCAAAAGTCAACAGCTTGCACTCCGCGAAGCGCAAAAAAAAATAAGTAAAAAGAAACCAAACCAAAAAAAAAAAAAAAAACAAAAAAATGAACAGAACGCGTTTGTTGTTGAGTGGGCGAAAATTTACATTGGCGCTTGAAAGTATGCAACGCATATTTTTACTTCATTCTGTTTGCTTCTTTCGGATCAGTGGACCAAATATATCCACATTCCACACCTCGCCACATCCAGAACAACAGCATATCCGGCCAGTTGCCGTCATGACCACTTTGCTGGACTTTTGTATGTTTTTTTTTCTTCTGCGGCCACTGCAAATACGCAACTGCACATATGTGTGCAATGAGAGTTGCCAAAAATTGAATTCCGTTATGTATAGACAGAAATGCTACTAATTATTATTATTATTATTATTATTATTATTATTATTATTACTATTTTATTTATTATAATTTGTTTAAATATTATTTTAATTATTATTATTTTTAATAATATTTTGATAACCTTTCGAGGAGTCTATAGGATCATGCCTATCCCTCCATCAATGTCTCTTATCTGTTGGTCTGTCCATTTGAAACCAAACTCTTCCTACAGAAGCTATATGATATAGTGGTTTAGGCATGCAAATATTATATATAAAATCTTCGGCACACCGAAGGTTAATTTGCTTTTGTTTGATTTTAACAATTGCAAGTTGAAGTAATTGAAAACGAATCAAATTATTTGTCCTATATTTTATTACGTTCATACATACACAGAAATATAATAAAATTTACTTACTATGTATATATATTCACTATTTAGATTTATCGATTTTTATTAATAATATTGACTGAAACTATTGCATTTTTTCATTTCGCTGAATAAATGTCACTGCTAAAATGTTTTTTAAATGCAAGCATCTTTGAATTTAGGTAAACCATCTAATTGGACGCCGATTACACGTAGAATCTGTTGCGATGCAAAGATACCAGTGCGAATGCAATAATCAAGTGGCATATGTTGAACAAATTGAGAAAGAAAACCGCCAACAAAGGCATCGCCACAGCCATTGGTATCTACAACAATATTCCTTTCAACCTTCGGCACCGGATATTCTAAGATTCGTTCATTCTCCAAGAAAACAAGCACCGGACACACATTATCGGTTATCATAATAATACGCGGTCGCCCATTATCTTTGGGCAAGGCTTGCAAACGTTTACCAATTTCAAAGATATCACGAGTATCCCAATTATGTGTTTCAGAAAATGCTATAGCTTCCTGCTTATTGCCAATTATCATATCCGTAAATGGAATAATATCATCTAGCTCTTGTTTATGAGTTTGCAGAACAAATACTGCACTGAAATTCAATACAAATGTTCGATTATTTGAACTAGATATTTGTGCTATGCGAAGAACCGTTGGAGTATTCACAGCTATAAAAAAGCCAGTTGCATAATAGTAGAGTGCACGATCAACTACACATAAATTTGCTTCATCATCCATCCAATCTTCAGAGAATAAGGCTGCAGCACCCAAACTTGCAACAAGCGATCGATCTTGTCCCGATATAATTACCGCACATGTACCAGTGGGATTATCTTCATTAATTTGATACATGGTTTGAACACCATCAACTCGTGCTCTTTTGGCAATTGTGTCTCCAAATTTATCCTTACCAACGCATCCAACAAAGATCGCACGAAATGGTATATCTACAATCCATTGGAATACTCGCATACTATTCTGACATGCACCACCTGCCGAATATTGAACATTCTCCATATTCGCCAGTTCTTCGAAAAGTGGCAAATGTTTCTCTTCGGCAATAATGGCTGCATTTGATTTTAAATCATATTTCTCCAGTATCAAGTTGTCATCCACTAAGCTTGTCATGTCCAGCAATGGATTACCGAAACCCATAAGTATACCTTCTGGGATTTCCATTTTAATATTCGATTGGTTCCTATGAATTCTACGGCGTCGGCCGAGAACTCGTGTTCCCAAAGGAGCTTGTTCGGGACAATATAGACTCAAGCATGAATTGACTCCTCTCCAGGTTATGCGATGTAAATGGAATAATAGAAATTTATTAAGTTTCCTCGAAAGAAAGTTCATAACCGTTATTGAATGGTAAAAAGTTTACTTCAAGATGCCATTATCTATATTCATTCAGAAATTTTTTTACATGATTTTTTTATATATCTATTTTTTTTTTGTTCTTTTTTTGTTTATTTTGGTTGCCTAATTGAAAAGTGTTATGTTCTAAAAATTGTTCTAAGATAAGTATTAATAAATATTTAAATCATATTATGACATATTATTAAAACTACAGTTTGCTGTGTTTATGAACTTTAAACACTTTAAGATACTATAGGCATTATTATTATTTTTTTTATTTATTAGTAATACAGTTAAAATTTAGGTTTATCAGCATGATTTACTATTGAACTTCAACTAAATATTTACAAATTTATATAGTATATGATAAATATGAAACTATGGATACGATATATAAAAGGCCAATGAATAGAATTTATCAACTTAACTAAACATCATTTATTACCATATAAAGATATTTTCAGTTGTGTAGGTTACTGTGTAGGTACTTGCAAGGTATATTGAAGTCAGTCAATTGAGATTTATGTTGAAAAAATATAATTACCAGCATAAATCAATCATTATATATTAATGACCAGACCATTTAATATGCTATTAATTACGTTTGCATCTTGTCGTGCATTTTTATATAAATAAATAAAAATTCTGTTACGACAGATACGTTATGAGTTCAATAGGTCGAGTCTGTGAGTCAAATTTACAGAGAATGGGAGAGTAAGCGAAAGAGAGAGAGAGAAAACGTATTTACAGAATGTGAATACTTTTATTTTCAATGAATTTTACACAATTTGCTTTATGTTGAAGAGGCTGGCGTGTTGTGGTGGGGATTGAACGTTGGGCGTTGGGTAAATTGAACATTTTCCGCAATAATAAAAATGTAGTCGTACTTGTTGTCAGGCAGCTTTGCGTTGCGCAGCGTTGCATTTGACGAGCAGAGGATGCAGTCGCGGATGCCACCCGGAACGGCCTTGCCAGCAGAAGGCAGGAACAGGCGTTGGCGCTTGTTGGCGGATGAAAACAATGGCATTTGCAGTGCTTTGCACAAGTTGCCTCACATAAATATTAATTTTTATGCAACAAAAGCAGCGGCAGCAACAGCAACAGCAGTCGCACTGGCACTGCGAATGGAGCAGCAACAGAAGCAGCAGCGGCAACAATAACGACAACAACTGTAACAACAATAGCAACAACAATAACTGCGGCAGAAATAACAATAGCAACAAGCGGCGCTTATCGCCTGCAAGCGCCGCAAAGTATGCAACGGTTTTTCACTTTGCTGCTGCTGCTACTGTTGCTGCTGCTGCTATGTTAAACTAATGCCCTGCGGGCATTGCTCAATGGGGTATATGCGGTCATAAATGGTACTGGCAAATGTTTTTCTTTTCTTTTTTTTTTCTTATACAAATAAAAACTAAATACTAAAATAATATCAATAAAACATTTGAAAATTTAAATTTTCTAATTATATTTGCAAATACTGAAATTGCTGTGGGGAATTTATTTTTAATTGAATTTAATTTAAATTTAATTTAATTGTATGATAATCTTTTGAATAAATATCTTTTAATTTATTTAAATAAAATAAATACAACATTTACTAAAATATTTTTGATAATTATATCTATCAATATAAAATAAAATATATATAATAAAATATATAAATATATAAAATCAATATAAAATTTGATAAGTTGCACTTTAATTTTAATTTAAATTTTCTTAACTTTTAACATTTAATAAATTATTAATAAATCAATATAATAATATAAATATTATAAATAGTATAAATATTATAATATATAATATATATAATATAAATATTATTCATTTAATTTTAGTTTTTTTTCTGTAGGATATTTGCGAAATTGCGATTACTTTTATAATATTGCACACACTTGTATCTTGTATCTCTGGGTAAGCACTTACTTATGTGTGAACATTATTCTTCGTCGTATTCCTTTAGTAAACCACAGTAGCAGTAGCAACAACTGCAACACAGATACAACAACAATAACAACAACAACAAAAACAACAAAAAGCAAGAACAAGAATAAGAACAGTTTTTCTAGAAGTAAGCGCAAAGCTGTAGATGTTGTGCATCTGAAGCTCAGCTCGACCGCAGCGGCAACGTGGCAATGCAGCTGCATAATGTGGCATGTGGTTAGCATTAAAAATGATATGCAACATGATACGCAACGTAAGGATACGATATTCTCCGTTGCATTTTGAGGTGCAGGCAGTCACTGACAGCATGCATGGCAATTATAATCCACACGACCAGACGCGTACAACGAACATACACATATATACATATACATATGTATAGATATATATAGCACACTATAGTAACCCAACTCTTCAACTCTGTAATGCGCTCACACTCTTCATCGCATCTGTGTGAGCTACTCAACCACCGAAACTTTGGTTCTCATACCCCCAAAAACGTGCATATGCGGCTTAAGTGTGTTAACTGTAGCTCAGAATTGGGGTACATCGGGGAGAATATCTTGTAAGCGGCAGCAGCTGCCACTGACACACAATGAACACATCAACATGACACTGTCGGCCTGACAAAAGCTTAGCAACAACAGCAGCCAGGCTGGCCTGAGTGGCAGCTACAGCAACTACTGCCCAAAGCCAGAATAAACAAAAAAAAAAAAAAATTGGGGGAAAAAAAAACCAAACCAAACCAAAGTCCATTCGTATTGTCAACCTACTGTTCCCTTAGCCCCCATTTCCGTCGCCCCTTTTCATCCTTAACAGCCTCTTTTACCGACCGTTCCTTTACATTCAAAAGACATTCAGACGACACACGCTTATTTTGATATCCGCTTCCGCTTTTCATCGTCAGCTCAGACATTGTTAGGTAACAAGCTTTTTATGTGATTACCTTTACCTTCTGTTAGTTTTACTATAATTTGGCCTTTACTTTTAACGAGATTGTTGTCAGATTTTTCAGCTTGAGAGCAGCTAACATCCATGAAACTGAAACGTGGCGCATTCGAGCATAAAATGCAGGATGCTTCACATTCATGAGTGTGTACATATTCCTCGGATGTGCATAAGTGTTACTCTCAGTGTGGACAGTATGTGTATAAGTTTCAGTTTGAGTATGAGTATAAGATGGGTATGGGCATGAGTATGAGTATGAGTAGGGGAGATGAGTGTGAGTGCATAAATACGAATATGAAGATAAGTTGCAGCATTTTCACCTATTTTCTTTTCTATTGTATTTTGCTCATTTCCTGCTATCTTCCAGATGAACAATGTTATATTATATGCCAACTTATAATAATAATAATAATAATGAGAGACTCTTCTCTTCAATTAAATTATATAATTTTTTTTAAATTTCTAAGATAAAAGCATGTTGTATGTATAGAAATACAAACAGACACGTGTAATATGACACATACGATATTATACATTTTATATATTTTAATTTGCTTCAGCTGCATCTATCCCATTTCCAAGCTCTTGCTAACTATCAGAGAGAAAAATAAAATATCTTAAAAATTTGTATATTAATTTTTATTGTAAAACTTACCAAGAATATACCAGGCAGGTATCAATTCACATACCAGGTAGGTATCAGAGTAATGCGTAAAATAACAAATAGAAATATTAAAATATAAATAATAACGTTATGTGTAATGCGAAAGATAGTCAGTAAATTGTATTTCATTTTTTAATTTAATCAAATTTACTCGTATGCCAGGAAAATATTATATATACGGATTGTAGTTCTAACGGCATGAATGTCAGATCTAATTATTTAATAAAAAAATTTTATTTTTCCATTTATTCACAAAATATTCCATAGATATCTACATATATATTTATTATTTAATTATTTATATTTATTATATTATTTTTCATATATTATATTTTATTTCTTATTATTTATTTATTTACTTTCTGTCAATTATTAGACATTTTTTATCAATTGAAAACATAAATAAGTTCGTACATGCTATATACAAAAATTTAGTTTGTTTTTCTTTTCAAATGTCACATTGGCAACCATGAAAATTTATATTTTCATTCATATTTCTCAATTTTCCATGTCAGTCAAACATATTGAACAACAAATTTAGTAAAAACTCAATAGAAAATATTTTAAGTTAATAAGATGTCTGAATATGTGCCCTTCATTAAGCCCTTTATAGAGTATAATCAACATGGTTGGGGACCCTGCGAAGTTACCGAATTGGAGGTACCCTATCAGCCATTTTGTAAAAGTGATCGCCTAGGCAGGATCAGTGATTGGATGGTGCCTGCACAGGACAAGAAATACACTAACAAATATGCCTCGACTTTTGGCAGTCATAATAGTCAATATGCGTATTTTCATGAAGATGATGATGCTACTTTTCATTTGGTAGACGGCGGCAATTTGCGAGACCTTAAACCTTATCAACGTAATCGTTATCGTTCGAATATGCGCAACAATTTGCGAGTACATGGACGTAATACACGTGGAAATACTAACACTGGTGGAGGCGGCGGTGGTACTGGTGGTGGTGGTGGTGGTGGTCCGGGTGGAACTAATGCCAGCAATAAGTACAGCAAGGGACGTACCGATAGTCGTCGTGGTCATATGGGACGTCGATTTATGCGTAATCCACCGGTGCGTCTGCGAGAAAGCTCTGTGGTCGTACGTTCCGATTGGGTGTCCGTTGAGGAAATTGATTTTCCACGATTGCTCAAATTGGCATTGCCAAATATTAAAGAGGGTATCGATGTAGTCACATGTGGCGCATTAGAGTATTATGATAAGCAATGTGATCGTATTAGTGTTAAGAAAGAGAGAGCTTTGCAGAAGATTGATCGTATTATAAATGTACCAGGAACAATTGATGATCCTGTTATCCGTCGTCTATCGAAGACTATGGGTAATGTATTTGCCACAGATGATATAATTGCCACACTTATGTGTTGCACTCGTTCGGTTTATTCCTGGGACATTGTAATCGAGAAGCTTGGCACTAAAATCTTTCTTGATAAACGCGACAATGCACAATTTGATTTATTAACAGTAAATGAGACTTCATTAGAGCCGCCACAGGATGAAGATGGTTTTATCAATTCGCCTCAAAGTCTTTCACTAGAAGCTACATTGATAAATCATAATTTCAGTCAGCAGGTGCTCAAAAATGGCGAAAACGAGCCAAAGCATAAATTCGACGAGCCGAATCCCTTTGAGGCGCCAGGTGTGGAGCTAGCCTCGGTCGCCTATCGCTATAAACAATGGCAGCTAAGTGATAATTTAGTACTAATCGTTCGTTGTAAACACAATGGAATTCTTAAACTGCCCAGCGGTGAAATGCAGTTTCTATCTATTAAAGCGCTTAACGAATGGGATTCCAAGGCAGCAAATAGTGTTGAATGGCGTCAAAAGTTAGATAGTCAACGTGGCGCTGTATTGGCCTCAGAGTTGCGTAATAATTCCTGCAAATTGGCTAAATGGACCGTAGAGGCGGTGCTTGCTGGCTCCGATCAGTTGAAACTTGGCTATGTTTCACGAGTTAATCGTAAGTGAGAAATATGTTTATTCGAGAAAAATAAATACGATAAATTTGTATTTTTTTTCTGCTAATACAGGTAAAGATCATTTACGTCATGTTATACTTGGCATGCAACAATTTAAGCCACAAGAGTTTGCCACACAAATTAATTTAAATATGGATAATGCTTGGGGTATATTACGTTGCCTTATTGAGATTATAATGAAGCAACCGGATGGCAAATATTTAATTATGAAAGATCCCAACAAGCCAATGATTCGCATATATGAAATACCTGAAAATACATTTGACTCAGAGGAGAATGATGATGAGGAGACAAGTGATGATAGGCCTTTTCCCAAATCGAATGGTTCTTAAGATTTCGTATTAATTCATTGATAATTATGTTGTATAGATGTTCAAGTGTAGTTAAAAAAAAAGAGTTTTGGAATATTTAATGCTTTTAAATCTTCATATAAAAATATATAGAATATTCCCCATTAAATAAGAAAATGCTCATATGCATAAATGTTTATTGATAAAAGTAAAAATAATTAAAATTAATCGATATTCAATTTTCAAATTAACCAATAAAAATATTATTATGTTATTATATTATTATATTATTATATTATTATATTATTATATTATTATATTATTATATTATTATATTATTATATTATTATATTATTATATTATTATATTATTATATTATTATATTATTATATTATTATATTATTATATTATTATATTATTATATTATTATATTATTATATTATTATATTATTATATTATTATATTATTATATTATTATTATATTATTATATTATTCATAATGTAACAATAGGAAAGATTGATAATAGCTTGACATCAGCTAAATCAGTTTGCTGTTTGATAACTTTTCATTCTTAATCTGTGGATTAGTATTTGAAATAATCGGTATAACAAAGAGCTTCGTAGATTTATGTGCTTCATCTACCATATTTGTATACACAATATTTCATTGCGTACTATTGTATTTTTCGTGTATCTTTGTGTTTTTGGTTTTTGTCAAGATTCATTCAATGTGAAAGATTCGATTTGTATGTTTTCAATATTTGAACATCGTGTCGCATCAATATGTTCACTGTCGCTTGACTATTAGTTACCCTCGAGCTGAGAATCCAGATAAATGTGCTCATGACAGCTAGAACACAAGCAGCTGCGTTACAATGGCGCAAAACAATGGATATAAATACAATTTAAATTGAGTTTTTGACCAAGCAAAAAAAAAGTACATATACACATACACACACATACATATGTGCGACAGCATGTATCACATACGTGTGTACATACATATGATACATATCTAGTTTCAGTTGCAGCTCTTTTGAAGCTGTGGCAAAAGTCACAGTTATTTGATGATAACATGTCCGCATCAATCATTGCGGTTCTGCATACATAGAAATACAAAATGAAACAAAGTTAAATAAATGTATATTGTCGCACACTGTTGTCTATGTATGTGTGTGTGTGTGTGTGCATGCGTGTGTATGCGTATGTGTGACTGAGTAGTTGACATTTGACATCTAAACACACAAGCACGCACACACATTCACATCTATCGGTCTATCGCCTGCTGCTGTTTTGGCCAAGACGCCTCAGCTTTAATAAATCACAAAACGACATCAATCAATGCAAAATTTCGTAGCAAATTTATTGACAGCACCACAATAAAAAATACATACATACATAAGCAGACACGTACATACATATATATATGTATGAGTATATATACATATGTATTGTATTGACAAAGATTTTAATTAAATTGCTTATGGCTGCCAAACGATTTAGGCCGGCACCAATTAAACTAACTAATTATAAGCCTAGCTGCAGCATAGTTTCCGTGGGGGATACAATTAAACTGAAGTACAGTTGTCTCTCGATACATGTATGTACAATACAATTTGCAAATACTATTATTCGGATTTACTAAATATTATTTACCTATTATTTTATAATATTAATTGCCAAATGTTGTATGTATTATAAAATAAATTTAAAAAAAAGTGAAATTAAAAACTCAAATTATTTTATAATTTACTTACACGTTTTATTATTCTTAATCAAATATTATTTATATTTAGTTACAAATAATATTTATTTAATTTTTATAAAATTTTTAAATCTGTTTATAATACATTATAAAAAGAATTTAATTCGTAAATTAATACTTATTTATTTATATTTAAATTTATTAACGTATAAAATTTATTTAAATTTTGTATTTAATTTCAAATTAACAATTATTATTATAAATTATTATTTATATTTAGTCAATTATTAAATGTATTTAATTTTTGTAAAATTCATAAAATTATATATATTAAAAATTTCTAAAAAAAAAAAAGAATTTCTGTCATATAAAATTCATTTAATTTTTGTAAAATTTGTGAAGTAATTTCTAATATCAGAATTGAATAAAAAAGAATTTCTTTCTTAAATTAATAGTTATTTAACTTGTATTCAAATTTATTTAAGTATAAAATATATTTAAATCTGTTAAATTTAGTTTTAAATGAAAAAAAACAATTATTATTATTAATTATTATTTATATTTTGCTGTATATTAAATGTATTTAATTTTTGTAAAATTAATGAAATAATATATATTAGGAATTTCTAATTAAAAAAAGAATTTCTTGCATATCAAATTTATTTAAATTGAATACAAAGGAATTTCCTTCTTAAATTAATAGTTATTTATTTTGTTTTCAAATTTATTTACGTATAAAATTTATTTAATTATTCAAATAGAATTTATAGAACAAAATTTCATTTGACAAGAGACTACAGTAATAGTTAGAACAACTAAATTAATATTTAACAATGTTTACAAATGAAAACGCTTTATGAAAGATTAAAAATCAAATTGCTTAATTGCACAATTATCAACATATTTCAACAGTTTATTTTACTTTAAATATTTTACGACTTCATTGAAATTGCTGCATTTGTTTAAACAAATAAAATACTTGTTTATTATTTACTTGACTATGTTACAAAATTTAAAACATTCACTGAACAGTAAAAGCTTTGTGCATTACATGTACTTACTATAGTCAGCTAAAAGTGAGGTAAAGTGTAAAAACTTTTAGAGAAAATTCTATTATTATGTTAAGAATGAATGAAATTTAAATAGAATACATGCATTGTGTTGTCGCTGTATTATACCCAATGTATAATTGCTGTAAAGGGTATTAAAAGTACTCATGAAACACTGCTAAGTGTTATTCAATTAAAACATTTTGTTTGCTAAATCAACATATCCGGAGAAACTACAAAATGACTTTTGTTGATGGTTTAAAGCGTTTGCCACAGCAAAGTTACGCGTTGGTTAAGCTTCACATTTCAGCAGTACAAGAAGTACGGGTATGGATACGTCTATGGGCATGGGTATGGCTGCCGCCTTGAGTCTAGTTCTGGGACTGGGACGACGACGGTTGTGGCTGTGGCTGGACATTTCAAGGTCTGTGCTTGCCTAACCAAGCCGTTGAAAGGCATTTAACAAACTGAGCAGCGCAGTTGGTAGTGAGAAGCTGCAACAACTCCCGAGAACGAGAATGAGAATGAGACCGAAACCGAGACCGAACCCCAAGTGGCGCCTCAATGCAAAACTTTTGCGAAATTTCATCGCATATGCAGAACTGCGGGTGCTGGATGAGCGTTAGCTGGTAGTTCAAGCGACGGAGATGGAGATGGAACTGGAGATGGCACTCAGCCGAAGGCATTTGCATATGCAGCCACAAGCGACGCAACCAACGTTGGCGACGCAAGCGACGCTCGGGTGCAAATGAAAAGTTAAGCGTTGAATGAGGGCGACAAATTGCAAATTAAACTCTTTTGCATTTTACACACATGAAAATAGTTGTTAAATAAAAATGCTACACTCACACACACTTACACACACACACACACACACATTCCCATACACAATATACATACGCATACATACATAAACACATCAACTTTTTCCACAACTGTAAACTGAATTTTAGTTTCCATTTAGTAGTAGGATCTCCCCCAACCATATTCCTATTCTTCTTTTCTGCTGTTACCATAGAAATTTAAACGTTGCAGCCGGCGGCCTTTTAACCGTTTAAGCTACAAATCTTTCAAATGTCAACCTTTACCTTTTTTTTTCAGTTCCCCATCGTTTTCTGAAGCATTCTGAAAATCATGGAAAAAAAGGCTCGCAGCGATTTGAAAAAGAGTTTAGAATTGCTTGAATGTAAACTTTTTTTTTATTTTTTACAGATTTCTCGGGATTTTCCATGCCTTTTGGCATATTTAATTTGGCGACTTCTGTCAGTTTTGTCGGCCCACGACATTGGCCATGTCAATTTTCTTTTGCAAAAAAAAAGTACTGTTAACTTTTCAAATGCAGCTCATTTAAATATCATTTGTCAGAAAAGTTTTACCCCGAACAAGTCGTCAGTGAAAGCGGGACTAAACGTTGTTCAACAAAAACAAAAAAAAAAAGAAAGAAAAATATTTTTCTCAAATTCAGAAGTTTTTATTAATCTTTTACAATTTTCTTGGCGTAAACTAAAAGGTTCACGTCTGAGAAGAGAATGAATATTGAAAGATTATTATATATTCTACTGTAATATATAACAGTAAGATAACTTAAAATAAGCGACAACAGCAATTGACTGTTGGCTAAGCCAATGATACAGTAAATCAGTAATATATCATGTCGGGATTATAGTAAATCAACGATTATGCCAAACTATAGAAAATATATAATAACACAAAATTTAAGTCATATGTTTATATAAGCTAATGCTAATGCATATGAAATCAAGCTTTATGAAATTGATTTACGCCACTGCGTCAGCATGCAGTTCACACAACGCATTTCTATATATATCTATCAATCACAAGACTAATTACTTACACGCATTCAATTCAGATCACAGCCAAGAAAAATTACTTTTTACTTTAATCTTCAGCATAAAGATTTGCTGCAAGTTATCAGTATCTGCTGCAGAGACTAGAATGTGAACCTTCTGGCGAACATAGGAATGAATCAATAATATTATAAATCTCTGTAGCACATTCGAGCAGATTGTTGTTTATAGAAAGAACTCTCAAAGAGCAACTAATCAATGCTTTGATCACAGTCCAAGCATATGTTGACCATCAAGTAGTTATGAACATTTGCATTTCAAATAAAATTCATTTTCAAACCATTTGCCAAAAAAAACTAAAATTATAAATAATTAAAATACAAAAAAAAAATATATATTGAGGAATGAAACCCAACTGCCTCCTGTGAGGATTGAACTCACGACCCCTGGTTTACAAGACCAGTGCTCTACCACTGAGCTAAAGAGGCTTCTTGACACACTGTGTCTTAAAGTTACCCAAGTTCTAAAGAATCATAGATCGGAAATATTCAAGTATGATGAAAATACAAAATATCATAGATAACAATTGCTAATTGTTTGTATTGCTGTTCAGATAAATTACGGTACTTCGAGAAACATATGTAGATCATTAAAAAAATTAAAAAAAAAAAATTTAAATGAATGTTCAAAGAGTATCTAAACATTTTAATACACTTTAAAAAATATTTTACCTTGCAGAGATTATATATTTATTTGGACCAGAAGAACGAACGAGGCGTGATATGGAAAAGTTTTCTTTTACGCCGAAAATAATTTTATATTTCTCGCTTATATTATTTTTTATTATTAATATTTATTATTTAACATTATTATTTTCAAACCTGAGAATAAAATAATAATAACTTTTTATGTTTTCTGTTGAATTGTGAAACATGACACTTTTAAAGAAAGTATAGATAAAAATGATAAAATAAAACAACAAATTTTCACCTTCAATTTACAAAACGGTTACAATAGCGATAATTTTTTTCAACGTTGTACAAAACCATAAAAAAGTTTTTTTTTTTTAAAACATTTTGACAAAGTTTATGGGGTATACTCCAACAATTTGATATTCCTTGCATACGCAAAAGTTTTGAAAAAAAAGAAATAAAATAAAATAAAAATGTTGAAAAATATTAGACAAAAAACGAAAAGTGAAAGAAAGAAATTATAAAAAATGTGAATATAATTCGACTGGTGAATTCAAACGCAGCTGCAGTCTGGCGTTCCGGTATGCTTAAATCATTCATATTCAGCCACACCCACAGTTGGTGAGGGAGTTGTTGCAGAGGGAAAACTGAATCATTGCACTGACACTTTGCACAATGTCTGCAAAAAGTTTTCAACCAACGAACCAGCCCAGCCATTGTATGATGGGCAAAGAATTATCGCCCGCCAGGCCGGAAATCATTCCTGCTTTCCGGTTGCATCTCGCACAGATTTTTAGCTCCCAACTGGCAGTTCTAGCTGTTCTTCAACTCTTCAGCTCTTTAGCTCCGCAGCTTCTTATAGCCACAGAACATTTTTCATAGCTTGTGCTGCAGGGACCTCCAACTGGCAATTGAGTAACTTCTGTTCTACACATTTCTAATTCGTTTCCCCCGTCCCAGACAAAGGTTCAGTCCAGCAACGAATGCAGCCAAGTTCGATGCCAGTTGGTGCTATTGGCATCCATCCGGTCGTCGATGCCTGAAGCTCTAACTGAGGCAGATACTAAGGCTGAGTTTGTGATGTGTAGAGGGTGATGATGACCTCTTGGTAGATGGGGGAGAGGAATGGAGATACGAGCTCGTGTTGGATGTTGGGTGAACTGACTGAACTGGTTGACTGTTCGCAAATCTCGAATTAAATTCATTGAATACTTGTCAAAATATTCGATTCACAGTGCTCAATGCTCGTAATTGGATTTTGGCTCGTGCCACATGTGCACTTTGCACTTTTGAATAATTTTATACATACATACATATATATATTCCAATACGTTGCGATTTTTGGTTTGATTTTCATTTGAAAATACGTTAAGCTTAATACAAGTATCAACTGTGAATTAGAGAATTTATAAAAAGAAAAAATGCATTATTTTTTTTTTAAATGATTTAAATCAAAGATTTGTGCTCTTTAATTCAATATATTCATTCGATTCTATTATGTAACTAATGTGATTATCGCAAGCAACTTTGATATATGCTTTTTTTATTCCACACTCACTTCATTTATACGAAATTATCTAAAATCACAATTCGTATACCCGGTATGCATAGCACACAAGTATATATTCGCTTTGTAACACCAGGAAATGTATAAAAAAAGGGGAAAAGAAATTAAGGTAGATCCCGTAAAATTTTCTATATGTTATAGGTTAGAGTTAACTTTCGATTTGATTAGTGCTAGGAGTAGTTGCGGATCATTTGAAGGTTTTATAATATTATATATAACCATATACTGGGTATCTTAGAGTCATGTACATTCGTGCTTATCTTTTCTTACGTGTATATTTTTTCATGGAAATTGAAATTGCGATACAATATTTTGTTTTTCTTTTGTTGACAGCACAACGCGAGCATAAAGGAAGAGATCAAAAAAATAAAAATAAAAAAAAAAGAACTCTCATTCCACATGATCAGATGTTGTGATTATTCTAATCAGGTTTTTCACTGGAAAACGAATGAAACGAATCAGTATAGAAGAGAGAGAGAGAGAGAGAGAGAGGACAAAACCAAGGGATACTCTACCGCAAAGTGGGAACAAAAAAGTAAATCAACAAGTTGCCGAACTTTGTAGCACACCGTTGGAATATTTTAAGCTTGTCGAGCTCTTAACTGCTTAAAGTTTTCAACATAAATATTAAGTATACGTAGGCGATATACACATACACCTTCATATATAAAACAAAAATGCAGAAAGCATAAAAATGAGGCAAAAGAACGTAAACCAAATTCAACAGAGGTAAAAATAAAAGAAAACAGACGAACAACAAAGTTGTTTTTACTTTTTGTTTCATTTTTGTCTTCCTTTTTTCTTTTATTTTCCTTTCATTTTTCTTTTCTTTTCTTTGTTTTTTTTTTTTTTTTTTTTGGGTTCTTTTGTGCATTTTGCCATAAGCATGAAAATCGATTACCTGTGCGAAATGGAAAAAACTCATGTATCTGTATATGTATATCTCTCGCTGTATATCTCACACACTCGTTTTTGTGGGCGAGTGTATGCGTAACAGAGCAGCATAAAATGTTTAGCTTATTGAGGGGTAGAAAGCTGATTGTTTTCAGTAAGCAGACTTTGCATAAACGAATGTGAATACATTTGAACAGAATAACAACAACATTCAAATTACAAAATACGAATACGAATACAAATACAAATACAAATACAAATGTGTATATGTACAACGGTGAATTTACCCTCTCTGAGATAAAGGTGTCTGAATCGAATGAAAATTCTAATCAAATGTGAGAAGCTGAGGCAGCTTAAATGCTTTTTGATTTCATTTTAATTTCACATTTGCAACAATAACAACAGTAACAACAACAACAACAACAACTGAGCACAAATAATAAAAATTGCCTCCGTCTCTTACCAGAAATGCCATTTAACCAGACAGATAACAATCCGTCAGATACAACTCGTTGATTTCGATTTGAACTTAAGTACAAGTGGAACAAAAAATCGAGCATTATTCAGAGCTTTTGAGACAATTTGTAATGATTTTGTTCAATTGTTTGGCTATCGCTTGGCTTTCTCTTGGCTCTCTTCAGACTTTCTTTTAGCTGTTTCTTGGTACTCCATCTTTGGACACTTTGATAGATCTTCAGACATACTCTATTCAATACTCTAACTCTAAGCTATACACTGCTAGATAGCATTTATAAACATTAATAATGTAGAGTATACAATCTTCAATATTAGCAGCCAATACTTATTTTACTTTTCTTTTTTACTTTATTTGATACAAATTAGGTTTTATCTATCTACGTCCGAGTGCAGTCCTTTGCCATTGATGCCGTTCCTTGCAGTCCTGCCAATGCAATGACAAAGTCTAGCATTATTCTCGTTTATATCCCAGCTTCGTGTATCGGTCACAATGTTAACACAACACAAAATAAAGCAACAAGCAACCAAATACATTTACAGTTTTTCCTTACTCCTTTATTCCTTTACTTCTTGTGTCTTCTGTGTTATATACCATAGTATTTGCACAAAGTTTCGTACAAAATTAAATTCCTTTTCACCCAAGTGTCCTAGTGTCTTTACCTTACTTCAATCTGCGCCAGTTGCATGTCTTCTCCACAATATTGCCATTACAGTATGAAAAAAACCCAACATGCAACATTTCCACTTCAGTAAAAATTGACCCAAAGTTAGAAATTGACTATATAGATATATATGTGCATATATATACAGATGTGTGTGTTGGCTGCCAATCTCATGCTCATATATCGTCCATACAGATACAATCCCACACTGGCCGTCCACCGCAGGCGAAGTGTCAAGCAGAAGATCAAGTGCAACACTTGTTGGCGTCACAAAAATGCATCTCAAGTTGATTTTGATAAAGTAACGCGAACAATGTGAACAGCTTCTTGGCAAGTGCTCAGATTTCTGACCTTTTTTTTATCTTTTCTTCTCTTTTTGTTTCTACTTCAAATTGCAAATAAAATGAAATACATTTTCCATCTCTTATTTAAATAGCATTTTTCACCCCTTTACCTTTCTGTTCATTTATCCAACTGTGAATCATTTGTATTTCTACATTTTATTTGAAATATTTATTTCTTTCGCAACTAAATCAATATTTTTGTATCGAGTTATCATTATTTTTCATATACATTTAACTATCAGATAAACATTATTCCAAGTACAATAATTGTATACTCTTACATAGAGTAGATGCACTTGTGCAAGACGCCCAGAAATTGGCATAGCTGAATTTATATAGTATATATATTCTTGATCAGCATGTGCAGCTACTTTTGATACTTACAGATTTGAAATAGAATTGAGTCGCGATAATTCGGATACAGTTAAATCTAAATCCTCAATAATTCGTACAAATTTCTCTTCTCTCTTTCTGAAGAAACTTTGATAAATTCTATGAAAATAATTCGAATAATTCGTAAAAAATGTGATCTCCGTGCCATTACAAATTATCGGGACTCGACTGTATTATGATGACTAAAACGTATCTGTCTAACGATAAAACACAAATTAACTTTTGTATTAAAAACTATTTTCTTTAATTTGCAAAACTTCTAAAATAATTCGCATGCCAAAGAAAATTCTCAATAATTTATTTAAAAATAATTTAAATATCTTTACCTTACATTTATTTTTACAAAGTGCTTTTAATATTTTATTTGTACATTTCATATTTATTATACATTTTATTTTAGTCAATCTTCGGTAAATGCAATTAAAATACTGTGACATATATATGAAGTGAAGTAAAGTTTAGATTAATTTAAAAGATTTTCTTTATTTTATATTATTTTTTTTTTTTTTTGATTTATATGGACATCTTATTTTATCAGATCTATATCTTATGAACATAAATTTAAATAAAATGTGAGACATAAACAAGAACATAAAAATCATCAAATTTGTTTTATATTAAATATTTATTTTTTTCGTTTTTTACCCAACAAGAAGTGAAAAATTTGTTTAAAAATATAATAAATCTTAATATTTCATTTATACAAAGTTATAATTAGAAAACTAGATTTTCTTGAGTTAAATAAAATTATATTTAAAATTTCACAAGAAATATATGATACATATATTTAGAGAGAGGGTCATGAAAAAACATGTAAACGTATATATGAGCCATATATTAAAGTCCATGCAGCCAGCCATATATAACTTATCTTATAGTATGTCCTGGGTGCCGTTTCTATAATATATCATATTTAATGTGTCTGAAATTCTTGGTGTTCTTGTTGTTCGTCCCTTTTCTTTCTGCATTTTTAGTTTGTTACATTTTTTTTTTCTTTTTTCCCTTTCTCTATCTATCTATCTTTATTTTCTCTCTCTCTTTCACTCTCACTCTGGAACTGGCTCTGTCGCAGTCTCTGTCTCTCTATATATGTTTGTATGTATTTTTTTTTTTGCGGCACTTACTTCCGCGCTTTAATGTCCATCATAAACTCTGCTTAACGGTCCTCTTTGCCAAAACAAAAATTCAGTCCTGACTTGGTTCCGATTTGGTTCCTTTTGATACCCGGTTGGGTTTTACTTTAGTTGCCTCTTACCTAGTTACCGTTCATTTATGTCTCTGTCGACGCTTGAACGAGTGTGTCAAGTGCCAGGCGTTTAATGAGCTGATTTGAATTAAATTTTATGTGCAAAAGCGCATTAAAGGCGAAACTCGTGCCAAGTACTCAACGTATGCATGTATGTATATATAGTTGACACATATATTCAACACACACACACACACATAAATAAATATATATATGTATATATATATAATATATATATGTATATATATATATATATATATATATATTATATATACTTATATTCGCTTACGTAAGTCTATGTTTAGAAGTACACTGATTAAATAGTTCAACTGAAACCTTAATCAATGCTTAAAATTTACAAAACTCATACAAAAAATATATTCTAAAAAAAAAAAAATAATAATAATATATATCATTTATAGGGTCTGACACGATTTCCATTTTTGCAGAAGATAAAAAAATTTAATTTAATTTTTTTGTATTTTTACTCATTCTCGCTAGCAACTTTACCAACGCGTGCGTTGCGTTAAATAATTTACGCTAATCAGCAAAAATGGTATTTACACCTGTCCCTCTGCTATTCGCGTCCAGGCGATACCTAAGGCTAGGTGTAAAAAACAAAAAACAAAAAAAATGGAGGCGTGGTGACGCTTGTCAACTGAATTTAACATGACATTTGCTTAATTTGAATTTAAATACCTTTCTTTGGCAAAGAAATTCTAAGGACAAAAACAAGAGAAACAACAGCATAAAGTAGATAAATCTGACACACGAGAATGTGGCAAATAGTTGCATGGAAAGAACGGCGAGGAGAAGACGAACGATAAAGGAAGTAGCAAGAGAATTTTCGTTGCTGGACAGAAAAAAATAAAGCAGAAAAAAAACAAAAAAAAAAAAAAAACGAAAGGGAAATCAAGCGAAAATAAGCGAAAAACATGTTGAACTGACGTGGCACAAAGAGAAGATGAGAATAAACCTGTATGTGCTTGTATGACTATGTTGCCGTTGTCATGTATATATATGTGTGTGTGTGTGGGTGTGTGTGTGCTTCTGTCTGTCTGTGTGCTGGTCACATCACCTGGTTGCTCTCTGGCCGCTCACTAAATAAGAAATTATTATGAGCATGCAACGCGTTGTTGCCTCGCCACAAACACCAACAAAGAGTCATGCTGAGCTTCCGCTGTTCCACACAAAAAACACTCACACAGTCATACACACAAACACTCATACACATGTGTCGGCCAACTTTCATAAGCGACTAAACAGACAAAAACAACAACAACAAGATAAACAAGAAACAAAAAAAAAAACACAAAAAAGTTGAGCTGCCAAAACAAGCGCATAGACATGAAAAGGGAAGTTGACCGCTTGCCGCCTTCATTTGCCTGTGTCTATCTCTCTCTGTGTATGTGTGTGTGTGTATTTCGCTGCCTGTGTGTTATTTAATGTATCCTGGATTTATTGTGCTGTTTCCTTGTTGTCGCTGTAGCTGCTGTCGCGCATTAAATGTACATAAACTTCGTTCTCTGCTCTTTCTCTTTCACTTTTTTTTCTGTTTTTTTTTTTTTTTTTTGCACCATGTTTCTCTTTTTGTGCCGCCTGTCAGAGCTGCGCTCGCTTCCGTTTGGTCTTGAAACCTGCAAAAACGCCACACATGTGTTTATGCATATATATATATATATATATGTGTGTGTGTGTGTACGTGTATATGTCTCTGCAATTTACAGCATGAAAAAGACGTCGCCTGTCTGACATTATTATGCTGCAACGGCGACTTTCGCCCTACGGCCGTCGTATGTGTTTCCTGCCACGCCCCACGTCAATCCCATTCCAAGGACTGCTGCAGGTACCCAAATCCAATGAGTTATTGTATTAAATACCCTACATTTCACACATTAAAAAACTGTGCTGATAATTACAAATAAAAATTATTTTATTTTTGAATTAATCATAATAAAAAATTCCTTTAATTAAAAAAAAAAATTAAAATTATGAATATAGGCATAGAAGACATCAATAATTTGTGGTTTTTTTTTGTGAATTTTCTTATATTTTATTTTAATTTTATTTTATACAATTATTGTAAGAAAAATTTGTTTAAAAATAAGATTTTAATATTTTCCATAAATATTTTATTTAATATTTTAAAATATTTAATAGCTGATAATATTTATTAAATTTGAGGAATATTTTAAAGCAGCTGAAAATCAAAATTTTATTTTTTTTCGAAAGTTTTATATATTTTGTAGAATAATTGCATCAAGAAAAATTTTATTAAATATTTTTTTTAATAATTTGTACGCTAAAATGGAATTATGTTTTAACATATAAATCAATAACAACAATTTTACAAAATATTTTGTGATTTATTTTTAAATATTAAATATTTTATGATACTGAAAATTTATACAAAAATTGGGAAATATTCAAAATTTAAGAAAATCACAGTGCTATATTTGCTTATCATATAAAGTTATATTACAAAAAGTTTATGCTAAATTTTTTTTTTTCCAATTTTATTGAAACTAAACTTTGCACCTTCTGCTGAAATAATGTAATACTTGCAGTATGCTGTAGTCATGCACTCTAACATGTGTATAGCTGATATAAACTTGTTTATTTTATTTTGTTTTTTTTTTTTTTTTTTTTTGTTTGCTGTTGCTGTAGTTGTCGCATTGCCAGCCAAAGTGACACAAAGAGTCTTAAACTTTGTACTCTGTTTGTTGTCGGCTTGCCCCCAAAGTGCATCTGAGTCTGATTGTGTTTCTGCAACAGGAAACTTTTTTCCCAAGCACAAAAACAATACCAAAAGCACAGTGAAGAGACAGAGATTGAGAGAGAGACAGACAGAGGGAGGAGGAAATGCATGCGATACACAGTTAAACATAAACAAATGACAATGAGACAGTCACACGGGGCGTATGATTTCTCTTGTTAGCTCGCACTTGTATCGTATTTAGGAAGCCATAAACAACCCAAAAACGAGCATGTTGTGAAAGGGTAAAAAGTGCAAGTCACGATATCCAATCTCAGTGAGGCAATATTTTGGCATTGTACTTCTTGCATTGTTGTTCTTATTGCATTTTTGTCGTTTTTGTTGTTGCTTCACAGCTTGATATCTCGACAACTGTCATTTCGCCTAGTGCCGACAGAATTGTTAAATGCGGTCAGCTCTCAGGTATATATGGTCAAACTGTGTCACTTTATGACGAAATCAAGCATGCTGTGAGAAAATGCTTGGAAATTGTGAAAGGTAGGAAAATTGAGTAAATGAAATTGCCTGCATTTTCTTTTCATTTGGTTATGCAAATGTGAAAAATCACAATGCAAGTTTTATTGATGTAATAGTCTTGCTATCAGCAAAACATTGTTCAACATACATATTTCAAATAGTTTTCCATGATGTTGTATAAATATTATCACAGAAATAGAAATGATAATTAAAATATTACGTTTTCATTTTTGCTGCCTATGTAAGTGTAAACTATTTGAAATTTCTTTCTGCTTGACAAAATTGCAGCACAATTTAAGAAATTTCAAGTAAATTCTTAGTCAAACGGCAAGTGCAGAAATCACAGTATGCAGTACATGGACACGTTTAATTTCAAATGTCACTTAATGGTCTAGCAAGCTATCACTCTTGCTCTCTCTCTCTCTCTCTCTCTCTCTCTCTCTTTCTCTTTCTCTCATTCAGAAGGTAAATTTGGTGCTGACATTTTATCCCATAAGCGACCACATTACACGCTGCATTGAGGAAAAGCTAAATGACCGCAAGAAACACACCTACTGCAGCCACAACCAGTTCTCTTTCTCTCTCTCTCTCTTTCTCTTTGTCTATCTCTGTCACTCTTCACTCTCCATAGGCCACACACTGTAGTAACCGCTGCACTTGAATTCCCTTTTCTTCTACTATTTTTCCGTCCGCCTGCTGAGCTCAGTACTGTTCTCAATGGCATGAAGACCAAAGCACTAAGGCAAAGTTTACTTTCGCTTTAAGTAGTCACTCATCAGGCAGAAGCAGAAGTACGGCAATATAGAGAGATGCAGCAAGGCAGCATGGTGCAGTGGTTGTGGCATGTCGACTGCAGCATTCTATGCGAAGCTCTGCAAAGCTCAACATTCAAACGTACGCATACACACACACACACATATACATGCACATATACATGCACATATAAGGCGGCAAGTTGTGGCAAGTGCAAGTACTCATTTCCACCCCCCGCCAGCGAACCGGAAATAGCTTGCTCGGCACTCGAACTGTTTGCATTATGATGCACTGCATCACCTCCTTCAACTGCAGCTCCTCCGTCATCACTGTTTTCTTTGCTGAAACAGCTATATAGAGAGAGAGAGAGTTGTAGTAGCCGTAGTAGCAGTAGTAGTAGCCCGATCATCAGTTGCCCAACAGCAAATAGAGAAAGCAGTACGAGTAAGAGAATTTCCTATTTCCTTTTGCTCCTCTTCGTTTACCCGATACTGTGTACCTGCTGCTGAGCCGCAACTGTCAATACTGCCAATGAGCAAAATGGAATTTGTCTTGCCTGCCATTGACGTCGAGTGATGTGCAGCAATTTGTTGCACGCAGTTCTACCTCGTATCCTTTGAGCAGTAATAGTTTCTAATGAGATTTCAATCGCTCCCAATTCTCATTCAGCTCCTTCCAATAACACAGCTGGACTAATAAGTTTATGCAACAGTCACCATATCTCATACAAAATTTCGTTTGATCCTGTTATACTTCGTTTTTATCCCCATCTTTTTTTTTTGTGTTGCTCTCACCAGCTGTCAATGGACAATTTAATTACTTTGCACGAATAAAGTTTGTATTTTTTAACAATTTTTTGTCGCTTTTTTTTTTGTTATTTTTTGTACCACAAACTTTTGGTAACATTTTTGTGTACTCTTTGTGGCATATTTTGTGGTTTGGTTTTTACTTTCAGAGAACCTTTGAACATAATTATATTAAGTCTAGATGTGAGTTACTTTATATGTTAGCACATGTGTGTATAGATTGCGGTTGCCTTTCACCTTTCACCTTTTCAACTTGAGAGCTATGCATGAACATGGTAATTTGACTAATAAAGTTGTTTCATATATGTATGTAAACTAGTTTTGTTTAAAGGTTAACATGATATGTATCGGGCAGAAGTTATAACAGTAAATAATAGAAAGTATAACATGTATTAGTAAGTTGAAGTATTAGTATTTTCTGTAAGAGTTAATTTACATTTTAACTGCTATGCAGTAATAATACTAGAAGATAGTAAAAGTTATAAACGATTCTTTCTTGATTGTTAATTCGTTAGTATAAAATTAGTAGAAATTATTTATAGAAATTAATGAAGGATTTTTATAATAAGTTTGATAAATGTTTCGAATAATAGTAGACTGCATAAAGCATAATAAGACATTGCTAAATTTGCATATATAAATTGAGATAAGGCGTCCTGTTAATGCCTATATATAGCGTAGGAAATACTTTCATTTTTATTCTGAAATTATTATATTATATTTTATTTAGATATTTCTATAGGTGACCGTAAAAAAATATGAAAATTAAATGTATAAAATAATGCTAAATTTCTTCAATAAATTTGATAAATAAAATACATCAAATATTATTTAAGCTTTAAAGAATTTAAAATGTATTAGAAATGTATTATTGAATATTTTGTTTTGTTTTTTATGCAATTTCTCCAGATATTTTTCTCGACTCAGCATGGCGAAAATTGAATCATAGAATATTTAATAAATTAATCATAATATATTCAAAACAAAAATTCGCACAAAATTCTGCAGCTTATGTTCAAATTTCATTTTGAGAAAAGCAAACTGTAAAATGGTGAACAGTATTTTGAATAATTCGAGTATTTATTCAAATGCCATTGCGATTGAATAATTTTATGATGTTGCATATGTTTCACTTGAACATTGTCATAGACGCAATAGTTGCAATATTCTAACTATTTTGCTGTTTTTCGTTGTTCGCTTTCCGTTTTCTATTTTCTATTTTTAATATTCAGCTTGTACCTCATGCCGCTCATGGCCATTCACACTTGACATTGATGCGCATATCGGAAGAGGGGCAAAAATGTAAACAAAAAGCAAAATACGCGACTTTTCATCAATTCATTTGCATTTATTACAGTTTTGTTGCCATGACCGGGAAAAAAGTGGAAAGGAAATGCGGCCAAGAACGGAATCGTATGCTGAATTATTCATATTTCTGCCAATGGGCAATGGCAATAAGCAGACTTTCCACACAAAAAAAAAAAAGTAAAAAAAAAATAAAGTAAAGCAGAAAAACGAAAAACGCAAGAAAAACGAAATTGCAAATCAGCTTAGCAAATGAAAAATCGAAAGAGAAGCATATAAATAAATTTGACTGTCTATGAGGTGGGCACAGGAGCAAAAGATGAAGAGAAGAAAGAGAGAGAGAGAGAACGATATATATAGAGAGAGAGAGTGAGGAACAGGTCGGTCTTGAACAGAAAAAGTTGCACTCATTTGTAACAATTTATTTGATTTGTACAAATTCTTGGCCCGGTCTCTTCTCTCAACTCGGTTCCTCTTCGTTTGCCTTATCGACTTCTTTTCTGTTTTTTCTTGTTTTTTTTTTTTACTGTGTTCAATGCAAAAACGCTTTTTATTCAATTTTCAGCTCACGTAATATTGACAAATTATTAGCGGGGATTTCTGATAGCATTTGGGGCATGCCACTTCGGAAAACAGACTTACGCACACATAGTCGAGTAACCGCTGTAAAAATTGTATGCTCATAATATTTGAATCATAAGGTATACCTACAGTAATCATAATTATAAACTGTATAATTATTCGCAAATAATTTTTTAAAAATATTTTTAAATACATTTTGCATTTCATTTTGAAATGCAGAAATGGTTTTTTTTTCTTATGATTATAAAAAACTAATAAAAGTTTGTAATTTATTTTTTAAAATTTAAACAACTTTAAATTTTAAACATAGCATCAAGTATTTAGGTTTGTTTCCGCAACTAATTAACATTCTTCTGGTCGTAATATTGCTTCTCTTTACATTCATATAGATTTCCTATTTATTAGATTTACATACTCTGAAGAGTTTCTTATAAATATCGCTTACCTACGGTATCTTTTAATCGAGAATTCTCATACTTTGTCTACTTGTTGTGTTTCTTTGATTGTATTCGTTGGGCCCCATAGGTGCAGCTGGCTTAGAATTGGCGCCTTTGGTCTTTGTTTTAAATTTTTTATTGGCGCGTGTGACCCGCTTCATTTTCCGCCTGCTTTTTCCGGCTGTTTAAAAATAAAAAAAAAAACAAAAAAAAACATATTTAAATTGATTATTGCGTTCCGTTCCTCGTTCCTCGTTTTTTGTACCGTTCGCCGTCATTCGCTTACAACAAGAGTATCGAAAGCAAGAACAATTCTTTGGCCAGCGTATGCCCCAAGCAAACAAATTGTTGTACAAATATTTGCTATTAATTTCTATAGACAACATTTTTGTGTGTCGTGCTTAAGAAGAAATTAATAAAATACCCGAACAGACATAGGATTCCCTCTGTCATTCATACGCTCCCCACGCTTCTTCTATTCAAGTGTCAGCAAAAATCCAAAAACAATGAAATCCTAATGTATTAATTGACATAAATTAGGCGCGTATTTTACCATTTGCCAAGAAATTTGACAATTCGCCACCTTTTTTGATTTTACAGCAATGTTCAATTGTCACAATAGTAGCTTGTAAAATATTCACACAAACACATAAACAGACTTACGGCTGTTAACAGCACTGTTATAGACAGTTAACAGCAGCTGTGAGAGCATGAGCGCAATATGTTGCGCATGCGTTTGACATGATTTTAAGGCACTGTTAGACCAATGTTAACGCTATCATAAATCGTTGAATGCTCAAAACTTGACATTCGGCACTTAAGAGGCACACGAATGCCAAATGGCAACTCTTATTGGCCCGTTGACACATATTTTCTAATTGGAATTTCCGTTGCATTACACACGCAAAATGCCACAGCTCGGGCAATTCGTGTACAATTTGGAGTATGTAGTAAAATTCGAATGGGAATTTTCTCTTTTTTGATTGTTTAACAAATAAATAAATTCATTTAAATTGTGATTTATTTTTTTTTTTATTTTAAAATATTTTTAACATAATTATTAAGAATTAATTATAATTAATAATAATTTAATATACATATATGTATATTGTGTTTAACTCGAAGGTCAATTTCAAATTGGCCAACCTTTTGAATGATCCAGTCATGCATGAAAAAAACTTGTTATCGAAACATCATGCCACAAATATGTTGAATACAATCAAAATCGTTTGTTGTATGCCATAAAACTTTAAGGAAATGAGCAAAAATTAACTGACCAACCTGAGGTTATGCACACAATGTTAAGCTGAACAACGCATAACAAAAACTCACATACACAAACTGGCAAACACAGACAAAAAGGCACGCAACACGCGCATAGAAAAGTATGTAAAGTATTTTAGCAACGATTGAATGCACACAGACAGTAGCCAGCATACATTCATATATATGGCTAATGCACTCACACACTCACACACACACACACACACATGGACGCACAGAGTGAGTGAAAGTAAAGTAAGGGTATAGAATATGTGTCCCATAAATCTTCATGCATTACAACAAAAGAAACGAACCCGCTGGAAAGGTTAACGCTAACGCCAATATTCTAATTAACTCATGCATAAACGAATAATAACAAACAAAAGTGCTATAAATTTCCACTTGACTTGATTGATGGCCCTTTAATTTTATGCACACATACATACATACATATGTATAATATATGTACATATATACATATATATATTGTTGACTTCTATTAAGCCTATTTGACATTTGGCCAATTGGGTTTTAAGCATGTTTGTTGTTTTGCAGTTTGAATAGAACTCTATAATATTCTCTAGTATTTACAAACTGTTCAATTTAATACTCTACATTTTAGTAATTTCGCTTTGTTAAGCGATACAATTCAATATTAAATTGGCCAACATTGGTATATTGACTGTCATGCTGTATGGTCTCCTTTGTGTGTTCTTGTTTCCTGCCTCCTGAAACTCAATTTTGAAATACTGAACCGGCATTCAAGGCAATGCCAACATTACTCTTCAGGCATAGAACAAATTATATTAAATTTAGACACAATTTTCTTTTTAAAGCAGTTAAAGTCTTGTTATTTTTCTTGAGCAGCAGATTAAGTGGCAAATAAGGGGAAAATATAATTTTTTAAAGTCTAGAAACTTTTTCACATTTTTTTGTATATTTAAAGTTAAGAAAAAAAAACCAAAATCAATTGCGATGCAACACGTTAATATAATTATTTTGTATGTCGAAATAAATACTGATTAATTTCATAATTTGTGTTTTTTTTGTATTTTAAAAAAAAAATAATTTTTAAAAATTTAACATTTCCTTAAAGTCAAAATTCAACTAAACTTTACAATATGTAGAAAGATCGCTTGAGAATTAAATTTTTGGTATATAAATTTTTATCTTAAATTTTATAGGATTCACAATCTTTAATATTTTTCAAACATTTTGTTTTATTATTATTTTAAATTTGCTAAACTCAAACTCTAGTAATAATTCCAGGTATTCTATATATATGATAGAAGTTACTCAGACACTAAATCAAAATTCATGTTGTTCGCACGTAAAGCTCATTAGAGGAACATAAAGAAATTATTACCATGACATTATATTTACGATTATTTGATCAAATGTGGGACACTCTCATATCGAGCGAAGAGGAGGGCAATGAAAAGTGGAACGACAATGGGTGTAAGCAAAAATGAAAAGGATCTATTTACACATACATACACTCACACACATACACACACACACACACACTCACACATGCTTACTCATACAAACACTCAACAAGACATATAATGCGACGTGTTAAGGTCCATAAAGTTAATGCAAAGCAAACAAGAACAAAAACAAAAACCAGAAATAGAAATAGAAATAACAACAAGAACAGTAACAGTAACAAAAACAGCAGTCACAAAAAATAAAAATAATAACAACAGTAATAAGAACAACAACAGCAACATAAACAACAAAAAAACTTCGCACATGGAATAAGAAAGGTGCAAAAGGAATTCAGGATATGACCGACCGAAATATGACCACGTCACGTTTCATAGGAACAAATGCGATATTCAACATAGACAGCAAAAAAATAAAAAAACAAGTAAGAACGCTACAGTCGAGTGTGCACGATTATATGATACTCGGTACACAACAAATTGAAAGTTGCATAATTTCCATACTTGGGATTTGCATCAAACATTAATCTTCTACATTAATTAAAGCTACATGTCTGCATTTTAGAACACTTGTTATGTACACTAATGAAATTTAATTAATATAATAAATTGAAATAATTTTATTAATTTTATTAATTTTATTAATTTTATTAATTTTATTAATTTTATTAATTTTATTAATTTTATTAATTTTATTAATTTTATTAATTTTATTAATTTTATTAATTTTATTAATTTTATTAATTTTATTAATTTTATTAATTTTATTAATTTTATTAATTTTATTAATTTTATTAATTTTATTAATTTTATTAATTTTATTAATTTTATTAATTTTATTAATTTTATTAATTTTATTAATTTTATTAATTTTATTAATTTTATTAATTTTATTAATTTTATTAATTTTATTAATTTTATTAATTTTATTAATTTTATTAATTTTATTAATTTTATTAATTTTATTAATTTTATTAATTTTATTAATTTTATTAATTTTATTAATTTTATTAATTTTATTAATTTTATTAATTTTATTAATTTTATTAATTTTATTAATTTTATTAATTTTATTAATTTTATTAATTTTATTAATAAAATTAATAAAATTAATAATAATTAATAAAATTAATAAAATTAATAAAATTAATAAAATTAATAAAATTAATAAAATTAATAAAATTAATAAAATTAATAAAATTAATAAAATTAATAAAATTAATAAAATTAATAAAATTAATAAAATTAATAAAATTAATAAAATTAATAAAATTAATAAAATTAATAAAATTAATAAAATTAATAAAATTAATAAAATTAATAAAATTAATAAAATTAATAAAATTA
>JBAMBR010003892.1:0-28206 GCA_037044475.1 Zaprionus obscuricornis
TTAATGGTAAATTGACAGCAACATCATATTTGGCAAGTGTTGAAAGTTTGGCTGAGAGTGAGAATGAATTGGGCGATCATCGTGATCATCATCATCATCATCAGTCGCATATTGCTTCGATGAGTGTTTTGGAACGCGCTTGTCAGGAAATTTTAGACTCGGAGCGTAGTTTCGTTGAGGATCTTGGTCAGGTTATCAAAGGGTAAGTTTAATAATTTTATAAAATTTTATTAAATTTTTTTTATTGTTTCATTGTTTTTTTTTTGTGTTTTTCTAGCTATCTGCTGGACTGGGAGGAACGAGCATTTTTACCAAGCGACGAATTGCAAATACTCTTTGCGAATATAAAAGAGATTTATGAATTCAATTCTATGCTATTGCAGCAATTAATCAATTCTGGCAGGGAACCGGGAAAAATAGCTAAATGTTTTATTCATTTACATGAACATTTTAATGTGTATACAACCTATTGGTAAGCACTGTATATATAGAAAACTTTCTACAAATTCTATGCCATGGCGTGTTTTGCCACAAAATCTTAGATTGGCCAAGAACGGTTAACGGACTGACCAAAAATTGATCTCGATTGCAGTATTTTTTCTATTTTTTTTTTGACCAACACGAACACGAACATTGAAAGACTCTAGGTCTTTGTTACCTTGTAACTATAGTATCTATCTTTTGGTAGTCTAGGCACGCTATGCTCTATGTGTTCCATGTGCCATTTAAACGCCATGACATTTGGCCATGCTTTTCGTAGTGCCTTCTCCTTCAACGTCATTGTTGCTGTTACTGTTGCTGTTTGCTGTCACTGTCAATTTGAAGCACTGATGTTCGCAGTTTGATTTGTCGCCCCAAGTGACAGTCGAGCATATATCATGATGACAGTACTGTGCAGAAGAGAGTCCAATGCATGAAAGTTTAGGTCCACCTACGTTTTCTAGTTTTGTAATTCAAATTTTTTTTTTCTTGTTGTTGTCTGATGAAGAGCTCATGCAATTGCAGCTGCAGCTTCAACAAAAAAAAATTTTTACATTTATTTTTATTTTTTTGTTATTCATAAATCAATTTTTTTTCCATAGCACAAGCTACCCGGAAGCCATATCATTGTTGACGAAACTGCTGCAGGATAAGCGTACAAATTCGTTGTTAGCCTCAACTCAACAATCGCTACAACATCGTCTGCCACTTGGTTCATATTTATTGAAGCCAGTGCAACGTATACTCAAATATCATTTGCTTTTGGATGTAAGTTGAGAAGATTTTACTATTGAAATTTGTATGTTTAAGCTGCTGCTTCTTGGACTTTTTTGTAGAGCCTGCGTAAACATTGTGATGTTAAGGAGGTAGCCGAAGCATATGCTATAATGCGTCAGGTGGCACATAATATTGATCAGGTGAAACGTAAACAAGAACAACAGAGTCGCGTTAAGGAACTCTCCGGCATATTGGATGGTTGGATGGGACCAGGTACTTAAACAGCAATTTCAACTTCCTCTCTCTCTCTCTCTCTCTGTCTCTCTTGAAATTCTTGGAAAATATATTTTACAATCTCTTTATTATTTCAGATCTCAGTGTATTGCGTGAATTGCGACACGAGGGACTGTTAACGGAACAGCATAATAAACCGCGTCAGGTTTTGCTCTTTGAAACGATGTTGATCATCACTAAGCAAAAGGAAGACGGACGTTTACAATTCAAGAGCCTTATAACTGTAAGCTAACACTCACAAACACACACACATACACTCTCTCAACATTTCTTAAAGCATTACTCATACACTTGTTTAACTTTATGTAGCAAAAGAACTTGATGTTAAATGAACATTTACCTGGTGAACCAACCAGTTTCTATGTCATTCCCTTCGATGAGCCGCGTAACCAAATCAAATTGACGGCCAGAAATCGTGACCAGAAGCGCACCTGGACGCAACACATTAAAGGTGTTATGCTTGACAAGCTTGATATACCAACGCGCGCCAAGGAACTTGTCTATCAGTTGGGCAACGAGGAAGGTGAGCAACTCACATTCAGAGACTGTGATCATATGCAGTTCTCTCTCTCTCTCTCTCTCTCTTGCTCTACTATAAGTGTGTGTTGTCTGTGTTGCTGTTTGTGTTTTTTGTTGTTGTTTTTTTTGCTTTCTGTTTATTTTTGTTATTATTATTATTATTATTATTTTTATTTTTGTAGATTTTTGATGGCAAGCAAACAATATTTTTTTTTTGTTTTTGGGAAAGGAATTGGATGATGTTCATAATGATGATGATGATGAGAATAATAATGATGTTGTTGTTTGTAGTTACAGTTATGCGGGCACAAGTTTTACACTGTTCAAAATACTTATGATGCTGAGAAATTATTACAAAAAAAAAAAAAAAAAATTCCTAAGCTATCACTGCAAAAAAAAAAAAAAGGAAAAATTCTTTCAAAAATTTTAAATTAATTTATTTGTTTTATAATTTATTATTGTTTTTTGTTTTTTTTTTTTATATTTATTAAATAAAAAATTATTTATATGCTCTACGGAGGCTTGAAATATTTTCTACATGATTAATATATTTTACTACAGTGCAAAGATTATTCATTTTGAAAGCTCATTTTCATATATCATGCTCAAAGCATATTCATAAACATGTTACTCATAATTTAATAATACAAAGCTTTCAAAAAGCTTATGAATATTTTGCAAAAGCTACTTAGTCATCATCATCATCATATTTTCTAGCAGGATTAGTCAGTGAAAGCTTTTAAAAAATTCTTTTAAATTATTGCTAAAACTCTGCAAGCTTTACAGCTCATAAAGCTTTCAGCAACTTTTAGCTTATAGCTAGTTTTATATAATATTTTGCCTTAAAATTTGTGCAGTGTAGTTGACTTTAAAGTGACATAAGCGCTAAATAAGCAAAGGGGGTTGCCTAGCATGTACTTCAATTTTTTTTTTTTTTTTGGTGCATTTCTTTCATTTAGCCCGGTAGCGTTTACAGTTCAAAATCGTGCCATATCTTGCTGCCTTTTGACAAGTTGATTTATGTATATGTATGTGAGTGTGTGTATGTCTGTGTCTGTGATTTTAATTGCACTTGTTTTGTATGCACAAACTGTAACTGACGGTATTTTTTTTTTTTTTTGCTTTCTTCTTCGTCAAATTTATGTGTGTGTTCGCTTGGCCTAAACATAATTTTTGGTTATGGTTTTTTGTCTTGTGACTAACTAAAAAAATAAATTGATTTATGAATATATATTTTAATTATTTTAATTGCTTTTTCTATATTTTCTATATTTGTGTTTTTCTTTTTTTTTTTGTAATATTATTTTAAGTATTTGTTGTATTTACATTTATGTAACTGTCAAACTGTTATCTATATATATATATATTCTACATTCTACATTATATTTATATATTTTTGCTATATGTTTACCGTTGTAGTACTACCAGTGATGCATTCTAAAACTAAACAAACCAAACCAATCAAGAAACGAAAACTTTAAATTCGTTTTTTTAAGGCGTTACCCTAAAGGCTAAAAAATAAAAAAAACACCAGAGACTGAACTAAGCGCTACAACTTCTTTTTTTTTCCTAATTTCCTTTTTCCTTCTACTACCATACAAAAAAAAAAAAATATAATAAAATAAAATAATAATAATAATAATAAAAATAGTTATAAAAATAAAAAAAAATGCTATTTACAAAATTTTAACTATAATTTTTTTTTAATAACAAAAAAAAACAAAGTAAAAATTTGAAGTACAAGTAAATTGTTAAACTTTTTATAGTTAAATGTTAATCGTTATCGTTAAGCGTAATCGTTAAACGTTATCGTTAATCGTAATCGTTAATCTTTAAACATAATCGTTAATCGTTAATCGATAATCGTATTGTAGTCAATTTTCTGGCACTGGTGTAGAATTAATTAAAAATTGAAAAAAACTGAAAAACTGAAAAAAAAAATAAATAAAAACTTTTAACAGAAATTTCCGGTCGCAGTCTAGTAAGTATCTTGAGTTATCGATTTATCGATATTTAATTGGCTTTCCACTACACACCTGGTACAATGTCTACAGCATGCTTGCATCTTTAATCACACTACAGCACATTCAAGTTACTAACCCCAAAAAAAAAAAAAAATAAAATTTCATAACTCAATGATACTAGCTGAAAACTAAGTATTAATCGATTAATCAGTTGGCATAATGGAATGGCATACGCCAGTAATAAAAGCTGTTGCTTAAAATTTTGTAAAATTAAATTGGCATGAAAATTTTTTTTTAATTATTTTCATCAACTTTTTTTTATCAATGAATCTGAAACTAAAATTTATTAAAATTTGCTTAAAAAAAAAAAAACCTAAAATAAAATAAATTAAAATAAATTCTTCAATGCATTTAAACGGTTTCATCTAGCTGCAAGCGATACTTGAAGCTAATGTCATTGAAGTATAAATTATCAAAAAAAATACAACTCTGCATGCGCCTGTAAATAAATTAAAAGTTGTTCAACTTTTCGCTCTAGTGTTTAGAATGTTGCCTGGTATTTTGTCAGTCTCCTTTCATTCCTTTCATGTGTGACGTTTGTCAGTCGTATTCATACTGCATCTGCTTGCCTTTTAATTTTAATTTATTGCTTAATATTTTAGACTAATAAATTTGGTTTTTTTTTTATTATATCATAGATCGTACACCCGATCGCAGCACCTGGAAATGGAGTCTAAGTCCAAGCAGTAATTCAACGCCAACATATTTGGAACGTCGCAATGCTTGTCGACGCAGTGAGATACGTCTACGTAATGGAAATTCCAAATTTAAGCGTAAAACAATTACAAATTCCAGTTCATTTGATAGTTTCAATGAATCATTGGAACAACCCGATGATGATCAACCCATTAAACCTACCAAGCCATTATCACGTAATAATAGTTTCGATGACACAGCATTACAAAAATTGGCAGCCGTTGTACGTTATCGTAGTGCCGGCAAACGGGAATCAACGACAACAACAGTTGATGGCAACAAATCCAATGCCAGCAAAGAGAATTGCAAATGTACGGATGCGGAACAGCAATGTTTATGCATATTACGTGATCATCGAAGTCGTACAAAATCACAGAGTCCAGTGTTTAGCTATAAAGCGTTAAAGGAGCGTAGCAAATCTGTGCCACGCATTGGCGGCTATAGTTTGGATGAACAGCCAGAGGCAGATGATGATAGTGCTGCATCGTTGCGTGGCAGTAAACCTGATCTAAGTGAACGTAAGGTTAAAGGCAAAGGATTCTTTGAGGTTAAGCAATATAATCATAAGACAATGCCCAAACGTATTGCCACATTGAAGAAGCAACGTTTTAGTCGCAAGGAAAGTTGCTCGAAATTCTATATGGATCTCAGTGAATTTGATAGCACAGTGCTAAAAATAACTGAATCAACGGAGGATTTAGAAGTAGCCGAAGATGCATTGGAAATGCAACAGCAGCAGCAGCAGCAGGTGCAAAATGATAAAAATGCAGCTGAGACTCAATCACAGCAAACAGCAACACAATATTATGCGGATCAACATTGCGATACGGCGACAATTTTATCACCAGCTGAGAAATCAAAACGTGATGCAGAGATTGTTTTAGATCTTTTGAAGAATAACAAGGAATTTGAACGCATCTACAACAAGAATAAGCAGCAGAAATTGCGTCGTGAAAATAGTCAAGCATTAAGTCCAACACAGGAGGCGCCACCATTGCCACCACGTCCACCATCACGTTCACCGCCACCGCTGGAACATGAACAGGAGCAATTGTTGCAGCAACAACAACAACAACAGCAGCAGCAACATTCCGATGAAGTGGATGAACCTATCTATGAGACACTGTTACGTAATGTGCATGTGCCGTATAAGTTCTCACCCGTACTCGGACGTGCCAAATCTGTGCAATATTTCAAGGCACGCGAGAAACGTACGGCAGCGCCACGTCCTGAATCCGATTATGTTACTTTGGTCTATTCACCCGATGGCATACTGCAGCGTGTTGGCGAAGATGCAGTGCAACAGCAACAGCAACGTGATAGCAACAGTTCAGATTCCAGTTCAGGTTCCACTGTTAAACGCGATAGTCAAACTACTGTCATCAATTTGTGTTTGGATGCAGCGCCAGCAACAATAGCTGCAAGTCCAACTGCAGCAACAGCAGCAACAGCAACATCAGCAGCAACAGCTGATGAAGCGCTCTATGCGCGTCCCATACCAAAGAATTTAATGAAACGTCTGCTAAGCAATGGCAATGTCAATGTCAATGTTAATCCGAAAGCATCAAATTTGGAAAGCAATTCCGAGATCTCATTGCTGCCACGTGCACTTAAATCCATTGATAATCTAAGCATGGCCTTTGGACGCAACAATCGTCCGCCAGAGCGTCGTGTTTCCGATGTTAGTGAAATGTGCCGTCAAAGTATATTGCATCGTCAAGGCAGTGAAGCTGTCGGTGAACGTATGGCACATGTTGACTATGCAGATCCAAAAACATTATTCAGCATTATTGCCAGTTCCGAAGTCTCATTGCAGCGTGATTCTGTCTTTTCACTTACCTCCTCCTCGTGTACATCCAGTGATAGCATGTGTGAACAGCAACGGAAACGTTCGGGTGCCGAATTGACATCATCGTTGAGCTTTGAATATGAGCAACATGTGGAGGATAGTTTGGAAAATGATTTTCGTGATTCAGCTATATATAGTGATGATAATAATGAGAAACGTAGTGTTGATTATGAATTGAAAAGGCCGCGAAGTCCACCACCACCGCCGCCACCAAATACAACAGCAATAATAGCAACAACACCGCCACCAATGCCAGCGCCACGTATTGCACCAAAACCAACAAAAGCAGCATTGCAACAATTGCTTAGCCAACATCCGGCAGCCATTCTATGTCCACCACATCTTAGCCAATCGGCATCACGTAGCTGGGTACTACAACAGATTGAAAATTTTAACAAATAGGCCAGAGAGAAAGATAGAAAAGAAAGAAAGAGGGAGAGAGAGAGAAAAATTCGCCCATAATGCCATAAACACTGATAATTCCTTCTTCTTTTTATTTTTTTTATTTTGATTTTTTATATTTTGTTTTGTTTTGTACTTTTTTGTATATAACTAATATATATATAAAATATATATATATACGATTTAGCTAATTAGTTTTAAGCACACACATTTATATATATATATATATATACTTAACATTTTGTAATCGACTGTTTTATAATGTTTAGCATGTAATTTGTCAAAGTCATTTAATAAAATTATTAAATTTCAATAATGTTTTTAGCAACAAAATAATTTCTCTACGAAATATATATTTTATAGTCTGAAAGTTTGCGTCCCACATAGATCAAAGTTATATGTAATGTATAAGTCACTCATTAAACTCAAGTCCTGTAAGTTTCTTTTCAATTAAAATTTCAATTTGCAAAAATCAAATATTTTAAATGCTCTCACAATAAAGTGGCGTCATCTAGTGCTGAGTAGCATAACTACTGCATGAATTAAAACGGGTTGCGGCGCCATCTAGCGAAACTAAGGCAAATACACTTATTTTCCCAACCATTGTGAACTAAATAGCGTCGCCATCTGGCGAGCAGTGTTGCTATTAAGTATTTAGCCGTGTTTCGCACCTTTAGCTAAGTTACTTGCCTTGCATATCGTATTGTTACGCTATTCCATGGAAATTTGTAGCAGTATATGAAATATTTATATTTAAAATATATAATTATAAATAAAATATTTATAAATAAATTTTAATTTTAAATAAATATATATATAATTATATTAAAAAAAAATTACAAAATAAAATAAATTCATTATTGCAATAAGACAATAAAGAAATTCTTGAATCTTATATTGCATTGCCTGCGGTCGAGCTGTAACCTTGAAAATGCAAAAGACTTGATAAAGAGTGTGAGAGGAAGAGAGTGAATGAGCATGAGACAGTGATGGAGTTGAAGGAACTCAATAAACAAAAACAAAACAAAACAAGAGACCAAAATTATATACTGCGAGCCGAAGATGTTATACACTTGCATTCTTGGAAGAAAACCTTTCAGAGAAAAACTAATTTTTCAACCCATCGTTGCTATGATTAGGGTTGATTCTATAGAGACAGATAGACGGTGATGCATATTTGAATTCTCCTATTGACGTTATTTGCTCTGCCACGCCTACTTAGGGGCGTTACAAACTCCTATGCAAAATTAATATACACTCTGCAAAGGGTATAAAAATAAAAATAAAAAGTAAAAAAGAATTAATTTCGACGTTTATCGCATATCAGATGTCTGTGCAATTGAATATCAACAGGAAACATGCACGAACATGTTTAAACAATTGTTGCATATATTTACACATGATTTACATATTTTTTGCTATATAAAAACTGCAAAACTTCAAGCAAGTTCAACAAGTAAAATCAAATTATAATAAGCGAAATATGAACATATTAAAATTGTTATTGTAATAATGAAACTATTGCTACGCAGCAAACGTCGACGAGTTCAAGAAGATCAAATGAATAACGTTAAGCAAATTGAAACTAAAACAACAACAACAATAAACAGCAACAATAACAGTTGCAGTTTGAGCACAAGAAGTGCGAGAGAGACAAAGACAAGCAATGAAAACAACTTTAGACAAGGAAACTAACTGTAATTAGCCGTAATAATCATTTAATTAATAATTTACAACTTATTTTCAATTATGCTAAATATAAATAAAAAAAAAAATAAATTAAATATGTTTTAAAAAAAAATAATAATAAAAATAGAAATTTTTTTATAGGCGAATCAGCGCACGAACTTTATTACTTGGGAAATTACCGGAGGCAGTGAAATACCCAAGTTTACCTGATGGTCAATAACATAGATTAAATGCATATTACAGCTAAGCAAATGTAAACATAGTCGATCAGTAAATACTCAGTAAATTTATATATTTTTTATATTTTACATTTATATTTTATGTATAAATTTACAGAATATTTTAAGTCTGATTTGATGATGATTTTCTTGCATATTTTAGTAAAAGCATATAAATTTTTTACAGGGTATTTATAAGTTAATAATCTGTTTGACGAGCTTATCAATGCAAATGTAACAACTTTTATTTTCTATATGAACGACAAAACTGCAGAAACTAAAGTATTTTTCTATTACTTTTCTATGATTTACGAATTTCAAAATTTCAAATGTTTTTTTTTTTTTTTTTTTTTTTTTGCATGAGAAATATATAGAAATACCAACAGTAAATTCAAGGAAAAATGACCCGCATCTTGAACTTTTCTTATCACACATTTAGAGACTAATAAAAAAAAAACAATTAATAATAATTAAGGTTATCGCTTGACAATTATTTGCAGTTTATTTAATAAATAAATATTTTTTTTTTTTTTATTGATAAATTTGAAAAAATAATTTGTTGAATGATTAAAAAATTAATAAATAATACAACATATATAAATAATAATAATAATGCTGCTGCTGAATTATTGTAAAACACGTCTGGGATGCAAATAATGTGAGCCAGGATCATCAGTATCCGGCTGATAGATGGCTGTCATCACAATGAATAAACTGGCCGTTGCAATAGCACGTAAAATCACATCCACAGCACGTTTATAATCCGACATGATTTTGTTTTTTCTTTTTTATAGATACGAGCAGCTGCTAGTTGCACGATGCGAGAACGAGTTATAAGTTACTGATCAATCGATTTGACTGTCTGTCTGTTTGCAGTGATGAAACTGAACTAAACGTTGAAATAATGAATCGTTAGACTTTTATTGCAATTTGATCGAGTATAGAGGCGTATTGAGGCGTTTGCATGATTGTTTTTTTTTTTTCTGTTAGATGTGTGTTTTACCCAGTGAACTGTAGATTTATGTAAAAAGAGAAAATTCCCCAATGTTCTCAGCTTTTAGCTTAGCTCCAGTCAACAGTCTCCAATTAATATTAAACGCCGCCTTGACCGTCATACAAATTTTGCTTCTCGTTTCAAATTCTTGTTTGTTCTTGCTTTTTTTGTTATTGTTTTTGTTTTTTTTTGGCATCCAAGATATACATACATACATATGTACAAACGTGCAGCGACTCTATAAGCAGCAAGCAAAAATATATATAAATTGCTGCGCAAAAATTACAATTATTTCACCGTCACATTTGCCGCCAGCAAGTTGTCGTCACATTTTTTTTTTTTTTTTTTGCACATAAATTGCATTTAGTTTTTTATTTTAATTGCATTTTACTATTATTTTTTTTTTGCTTTACTTAAATTGGGCACAAATTATTTTCCACGAATCTGTGTAAAAAAAAAAAAATTATAATGTATTTCCCCAACAACAAGAACAACTGAAAGTTTCCCCCAAAAAACTAACATTTACCTTAGATAACGTTGAAATTGTATTGTTTGACAGAGCAAAGAGATTTTGGCAAGCAAACGTTGTGGCTGTTGCAGCTGCAATATGTGCAGCAATTGTTTCAATAGCAGCATCTTTCCGTACCGTTGCACAAACTCAAACTGAGCTCAACTTACAATTCTTGTAAGATGTTTAGGTAGCTCAAAATCTAATGCCAGACCAGGTAGACGTTAAGCTACATAGTTTTAGTTTACCTGCAAATCTTTTTCTCAATGCTCAATGAAAAATTGCAGTTGTTGAATTTGTTGTTGTCTCTCAGGTAATTCGCAATTTTCTTTTCTTTTTTTTTTTTTTTTAAATTTTACTTAAATTATTTATAAAATATTTAAAATTAAACAGTCATTGTCTCTTGTAGCTGTACCAAACGCTGTGCATTTGTTAATTTCCATGTAATGCAGGATAATGATGTTATAAAAAATCCAATGCCTAGTCAAAAATTTATTGAATATTAGTTTAATATTTTCGCAAATTTTCTATTCTTTGTACTTACCCATCAATAATAAGGCTTCAGATGTTTCATCCTGCCATGCCTTTGATACTACACAGAGTAATATGAAACCGCTAAGTAAACAAAATGAACCAATGACAACAGCTAATGTAATAAGTATTATAACTGGATCTGGTTCTTTTAATGTCTTGTAGGGAAATAATGTTTGACATAATGAATTCTTAATTGTTTCATTATCGTTTGCACTGTAATAAATAAATATTTTTAATTATTTTTTATAATTATTGTATAAAAAACATACGCACCAAGATTCTGCATAAGTTGGCAAAATTGGGGAACTTCTATACTCCATGATGTTGTATGTTGCACTGTCAGACTACAAATGCTTATATTGTCTTAGTCTACAGTTTTACTTTTTTATTTGAAAATGCTTCACTTAGTATGTGTGTGTGGCAGCTGATGAGTCGCGTGTCTGTCTGATTGGGGCGCAATATATTTATAGAATCATAGGAAGTAGCACATTGAGATTGGAGCTACGTTACGGAACTAAATATGTTACGTCTGACAAAACAAATCTATGCTATATATAGCTACAAAGAGAAGCATCTGTTCATCAGTAAGTTCAATGCACTCTTTAAGTTACATTCCATGTAAACTATAATTTATAGTTAGCAATCTCCCTATCTCTCTCTTCATATATCTCTCTCACACTTTCAATAATAAATAATACAATAATTTATGCATTTTTTTTTTTTTTATTTTATATTCAATTTATTTAATAATTTTGTGTGTTTTTTTTTTTGTTTGTTTTCTTTTAATAGAAATATTGAAAAATTTATAAAAATGTTTCTTTGCCAATTATTTGTGTTATCCATGGCATAAAACTGCTAACTCTTGTATATACACCCGGATAACCATTACCACACAGACTCATACCATAACTAACAATACCAAATTGTATAATACGTTGTCTTCTATTATAAATATCAACTTGTGCTAATGGTCCACCAGAATCTCCATTGCATGTATCATTGGTTGCAGTACCAACGCATAGTTGACTATCATACAATATTCTTTTAAAGGATTCATTACATTTTGTACGATTTTGTTGTGTTATAGATGTTTCCATGGGTACATCTGATACAGAACTTGTTTCAGTTTTACCCCAACCAGTGACAATAAAATTACTCATGCTTTCAACAGCTTTATGAAGTGTTTCATTTACTGGCATACAAATTGGTCTAATGCTATCTAGAAAATTAAAAAATAAATAAAATTATAATTATTATTACAATATTTATTAAATATATTTATATTTAAACTTACTTCCAAATGTTACATTTTGAGCGAGTTTAATTAATGCAATATCATTGTTACCATCTTTATTATAATCTTCATGTATGAAGATTTTTTCATAATTAACATCGGTAACATTTGGTGCACAAATTGGTTTTGCTTTAATTACAGCACAATCTGGTTCTGTTGATACATTATGTTCTCCCAAACGAACAATGACTCTAATAATATAAACAATTAAATCGTATAATAATAATATTAAATAATTTAATTATATTCAATATATGATAAATATTTCAAAGATAATATCAAAAATGATGAAGAATATTTTATAGAATTTATTCTTATACTAGGAATAATATAAAAATGATTAACTTACAGTTCTTTGCCCTTTAAACAATGAGCAGCAGTTAAAACATATTCTATTATTAAATAAAATAAAATAAATAAATATTATTATATAATAGATAATTAATAAAAAATGTATATATTACAATTACTTACGTTTATGAATTAAAGATCCACCACACAAAAACTCAATGTTATCGCCATGTTTAAAGCTAAGTAATGCCATCCATGGTCTTGTCATTAAAGTTACTTCACGACCACCAAAAACTTTTACTGTACCAAACATGCCACAATTTTGTTTTAATAATTCGTCAATGCCCGTGTCTTTATCATCGCAGCATACGGATTTCTATAACATAATATAAAGTATATTATATTTTTTATATTATATAAAAAAAAAAAAAAAAATTACTTACTGCTCCACAAGTGCGATTATTTGAATTTCTGATATATCTACTTTCAGAATAAGTTAATTTTATTTTCTTTTTAACTTTATCATTAAGTTCCGAAATTTTTGGACATTTTTCAATTGTACTACAATGTCCGGGTCTTCCATTGCGTCTTATACATTCAACATCTTAAATAATATAATTATTATATATTAATAAACGAATATGAATATGTGCTAATATATATACAGTCGAGTCTCGATAATTCGAAATGCCACGGGTATCATATTTTTTTTTTTTTACGAATTATGGAATATTTCGAATTATTTTCAAAATTATTTATTGAATTTTTTTTTTTAAGGGAACAGAAATGTTTACGAATTATTTAGAATTTCGAATTAGCGGGATACGAATTTTTATATTAATTTACTTCTCGCTTCCGTTACGTATAGCTGAAATGTTGATAATATTATAAATATTACGCTTAAGCTTATAAATTTCATACTGTATCGATTCACAGCTAAAATACAACTGAAGCTCTTGAAGCTCATTTTATTTTCTTATTATGTTTTTTTTTTTTCAATTTCTTATCGCTTATAGACTCAAAAAAAAAAATTAAATAAAATTATATATATAAAAAAAACATATACATTATATGTACATTATATTAATCAGTAAAAGTAACAAAGAAAACTACAACAGACCGAAGATTTCATACTCTAACAGTCTTGGAAGATAACTCAATTTTTGACCTCTGGTTCTGGCAGGCTTAGACTTACATAAATGCAGTTTATGAGCATAGGAATTATGTATAGCAAGTTTTACTGATATAGCTTTAGAATTGAGAGACAAGTTTTGGGTTGAAATAAACCTGACAGGCGTACATGCATATTTAGAGTATCCTGACGCCTCCTAAGGCACAAACTCACGTCTACAATATATATATATATATATATATATATATAATCATTTGTAGATAATAAAAAATTTAATCAAAATAAAAATATCATTTATTTATTTATAAATATTATTATATATATTATTTCATAGCAATCTTGGAGACAAATATTATTATATATATTATTTCATAGCAATCTTGGAGACAATCCAATGTATAAATTTCCCAACATTTGTATAAACAATTGTATTTCCCTCATTACAATTGTATGATTTGTAACTAACAATTCCAAATTGTACAAATCTTTGATGTTTATTGAAATGTGTCACTGTTGATAATACATCACCCGATGCACCAGAGCATGATTCATTTGTTTCACTCATGCCACATAATTGATTTGATACAATATTCATATTCCATAAATTATTACATAGCCTACGATTTTGTATAACAATATTTGATTCAATTGGTATATCGGAGGAATGTGTTAGGGATTCGTAACCCCAACCAGTTTCATAAAATATTGATTGCATTTCTTCTGGCTCTTGTTGTAATGTTGCATTTAATGGCAAACAAATGGGAATTATATTTTCTATATAAATATATATATAAAAAAAAAAAAATGAATACTTTGAATTTTTATTAGTTAATTAAGGATACTTACTTTTATATTGAACGTTTTTAGTTAGTTTCACTAGTGCTATATCATTATGTCTGTTCAATGGCGAGTAATCTTCATGTATATAGATTTGTTCATGTTTAAAATCTTCAAATACAGTATTACATAATGTTTGCGATTTGTGGGATGTTGTGCAATCAATATTTGAACTTATGTTATATTCACCCAAACGTACAGATAATCTATGATAATGTATATATATTTTATGATATTATATTTTCAAGGTTATATAAATATTACTTACAATTCGCCATTATGAAAACAATGAGCTGCAGTGAGTATAAAACCTATAAAAATAAATAAATATGCATTAAATAAAGAACCAGAATTTTTTTTTTTATACTATTTTCTTACGTTCATGAATCAGTGTGCCGCCACAAATGTGAATGGAATTATTTACATTTTGAAATTTAAGTATTGCTAACCAAGGTCTTGAATTAAAATAAACTTCAGTTGATGGTATCATAAGTTCAATATGATGGCCACAAGTTTGATGATGTAATTGTTCAATAACAGACAAAATTTCTTCTGTATATTCACAGCATACAAATGGCTATGCGATAAGAAATACTTGAAAAAAAATAAATAAATAATTATATAAATTTTATTAACTTACTTTTTTACATGTTGCACTATTTCTTATATAATTAATTTGATTATTTTCCAATTGTTTTCCCATACGTAATTGTTGTTTCATAACTTGATATATTTGACAATCATTCATTTTTTTACAGTGTCCCAATTTTCCATCATGTCTCAGACAACTCTCAGCTGTGCAATATTTGTATATATAAAATATATTATTATTATTTGTTTATATTTCTTATCGTTATACTTTACCATCATTGCTTGTATTAGAGCTATGAAATGCTAGTGTCAGACATAATATAAATATAAATATATTATTAAGCATCATTACACTTTCGCATACAATATATGACTAATGAAATTATATAGCTAACATAGTGCTATAAATGCTTTTAATTATTTTTAATCTTTTATTATTATTATTTTTTTTTTTTTATTTATAGTTTATTATGATTAAATGCCAAAAATAAAAAAAAATCTCATTATACATAACGCTACTGTGCGTAATTATTAATATTATTACTTTAGCTTGATAATGCTGCCTTGAGGATTTGCACATTATTATCGCACATGTGCTACATGCTCAATATATATATATATATTCGTGAGCGAATCTTAGTAAGTTTCATAGAGTGGTTGAAAGGTTGTTGGGGAATTCGGTTGTCGAATTGTGGCATGTCGTCGCCTTCAGTTACATTGTAAAACGTTTTATTGTCGCTGGCAGCTGGCAACGATTTGTTGCTGCCTGCTGCAAAAAGTTGCTCTACCAACTCCAACAACAACAACAATAACAAGCAAACTTCAAATGCGAAACTCCATCTTACAGTTTCATCTACATCTACAGCTTTTGCTACTTTTGATTTTAGCTACTTGGCTAAAGGTGTGTGTGTGTGCGCCCGGCGGCACGACGACGTACACTTGACGACAACTGTTATGCTTATCGGATGCTTTGTGAATACGAATTTTGGTCAATGAGGAAGAAAAAAAAAATAGAGGCGCGAGGACTGCGGCAAATTGCTGTCGATTGTCAGAAGCTGACTGTACACTGTCGTAGGTGCCAACTGCCTTAAAGTCACTTATAAAACTTTTGGCTATAAGATCTAAGTCTTTTTCACTGATGTAAGAATGTGTTACAAGTATGTAATACAGTATCAATATTACAACGACTTTGGCATACGCTATGCTATCTAAAATTTATGCAAATACAACGAGTTTTTATTGAAATTGAAAGATAAAAATAAATAAAAATAATTATGAAAAGAATTTAGAAAATAAATTTAGAAAATAAATTTAGAAAATATATAAAATATATATAAAATATGTAAAATATATATAAAATATGTAAAATATATAAAATATATAAAATATATAAAATATATAAAATATATAAAATATATAAAATATATAAAATATATAAAATATATAAAATATATAAAATATATAAAATATATAAAATATATAAAATATATAAAATATATAAAATATATAAAATATATAAAATATATAAAATATATAAAATATATAAAATATATAAAATATATAAAATATATAAAATATATAAAATATATAAAATATATAAAATATATAAAATATATAAAATATATAAAATATATAAAATATATAAAATATATAAAATATATAAAATATATAAAATATATAAAATATATAAAATATATAAAATATATAAAATATATAAAATATATAAAAAATATATAAAATATATAAAATATATAAAATATATAAAAAATATATAAAATATATAAAATATATAAAATATAAAAAAAATATATAAAATATATAAAATATATAAAATATAAAAAAAAAATATATAAAATATATAAAATATAAAAAAAATATATAAAATATATAAAATATAAAAAATATATAAAATATATAAAATATATAAAATATATAAAATATATAAAATATATAAAATATATAAAAAATATATAAAATATATAAAATATATAAAATATATAAAATATATAAAAAATATATAAAATATATAAAATATATAAAATATATAAAATATATAAAATATATAAAATATATAAAATATATAAAATATATAAAATATATAAAATATATAAAATATATAAAATATATAAAATATATAAAATATATGAAATATATAAAATATATAAAATATATAAAATATATAAAATATATAAAATATATAAAATATATAAAATATATAAAATATAAAAAAAATATATAAAATATATAAAATATATAAAATATATAAAATATATAAAATATATAAAATATATAAAATATATAAAATATATAAATATATATAAAATATATAAAATATAAAAAAAATATATAAAATATAAAAAAAATATATAAAATATAAAAAAAATATATAAAATATATAAAATATATAAAATATATAAAATATATAAAATATATAAAATATATAAAATATATAAAATATATAAAATATATAAAATATATAAAATATATAAAATATATAAAATATATAAAATATATAAAATATAAAAAAAATATATAAAATATATAAAATATAAAAAATATATAAAATATATAAAAAAATATATAAAATATATAAAATATAAAAAATATATAAAATATATAAAATATAAAAAATATATAAAATATATAAAATATATAAAATATATAAAATATATAAAATATATAAAATATATAAAATATATAAAATATATAAAATATATAAAATATATAAAATATATAAAATATATAAAATATATAGCATACAGTATATTCTTACAACTTGTTAGTGTATTATTATGTCTACATATAAAGAAAGAAAGAACGACAAAAAAAAAGAAAGGAATAAAATAAAAATGGCCAACGGCAAAATGGACAAACTTCAGTGTGATTAAATCGCTTGCAGACTAAGCAAACCGTAAAAGGGAATGGGAAGAGGGACTGGGAAGTGGGAACTGGGAAGTGGGAGTGAAAATTGGTGTGTGTGGGGGCGATGATGCTTGGACAACATGGATTGTCGTGCATATTAAGGGAATGGTCAGGACTATGCTGGATATCTTATCGTCGCCCAAGAAACTCGTTTCATTTTAGTGCCGCAATCAGCGCTGTTCACTTGCAATGGCCGGGCAAATATTTTACTTTTACTCTTTCGCCTCAGTTGGTTGCCGGACTGCGCAGGGTATGGCAAATAAAATGTTGTTTGGGGAGAAGCTGCATTAGGTGAGGGAGGGGGATGGCGTTAGAGTGTTGGCTAATGCGATGCGAAAAGTGTGCCACAAGCATAAAGCGCCAAAAGACGCTGACAACGGAATCAAACACAAAAGGGAATACGGCAAAGAGGCAAAGAGGCAAAGCAAGCTTTTAGTGTTGGGCAAAAGTAGGAAAGGGGAAAGGATTGTAGCTGTGATAGTAGTAGTAGTAGCTTGACTTGACTCCAGCTTGCCCAGCTGCCAGTAAAGTTAAAATTAAATTAGCGTTATATATATATATATTTTTTTTTTCTTTTTATGCTTCTTACTTTTCTAACAGTGTTGCCCGGCAAAAAGGTATCCGTATCCGCATTTGCTAACCTTACGCTAGCTCACTGTCTTCTTACTCTCTCTCTCACTCTCTCTCACACTCTCTCACTCTCTCTCTCTTTCTGTCGTTCGTTGTCTGTCGCTTGCTCTATGTCAGTGTCACTGACGCTACTTAGCCAAATTAAAATGGCCAAGAACTTTTCTTTCATTTTTTTTTCACTTTCTCATTTTTTAGCAAGTCGCATTTATGCTTGTTTAAGCAAATGCCGTGTTATCACTTGACTCTGTTGCAGTCTCTTTGTCGCTGTCTCTGATTCAGTCTCAGTCGCAGTCTCTGATTCTGTCTCTGTGTCTGTGTCTGAATCTTTGACAGAGTCAAAAGCATAATGCGCGTAATTGTTGTTCGTGCCTTGGCAATTGGCATAAAAAAGTGCGGCCATAAAAAAAAAAAGTCTTAAGCTTAAGTCTAGCACTTTCCAACATGCACACGTTATATATATAAATTTCTAAGTAGAAAATATATTTGTATGTATAAAGCGAAATTTTATTGCAATATTTTTATTTAGAAACAAAATTTCGCAACAAAATTAAAACGTAATTCAATTGAAGAATTAATCGCTATATTTGCTTATCAAAAATGCAATAATAATAATCGCTTAGTAATTAAATATTTGTTCAAATATTTTCCTATTATTATGCTAATTATTTTTATTTTTTTATCAATTTTATTTAATTTTTTTTTTTTTTTCTTTTTAAAGAATTCACATTAAATAATTGAGGACATGCAGCTGGCAAAGTGAATAATCAAAGTTTGCACAAATGCTTGAACTTTCGCTCTCTCTCTCTCTCTCTCTCTCTCTCACACTCTTTCTTTACATTGGCCAGCCACTCGACATATATCCACATATACCACATGACTCACTCGTTGCCTTACTCTCTCACGCATTGCTTTGCCTGATAAAGTCATCAAGAGTCAGAGTAAACATTGTGCTGAGCTGAGCTCAATGTGTTTTGGCATATGGTCAGAGATTTTTATGCTTTGCATACAGTAAATAAATGAAGAATCAATACAATACTTCTATACTGAGGAATAGAATGGAAAGAGAGACTGCAAGAGAGAGTGAAAGACAGAGAGAGAGAGACTGAGGGAAAGAGTACTTTTAAGTATTACAATTCAAGCTTTCATAGATGCTTGAATTTCACGTAAATATTTCAATATTTCTCAAGTTCTTCAATAGACTAAAATTCAAAATTAAAATCTCTTAGGAATTTCCCATGAGATTATTAATGCTTATCAATATTAAATGTTTTTATTTTATTTTTTAAAGATTACAATAAATAATAATTGAAAAATTAATTTTATTTTGTCAACATAAATCGAAAATATTTCAAAATTCAACAATATAGAAAAAATAATTGTCTTTATGATTTAAAATAAATTTAAAGAAATTTGAGTTATTTTCCCATGGCAAATTTATGATTTATATTGCTTGAGTGTGTTTCATCATTTGACGTGCTCTATGACAAAAATTGCCATATAAGTGTTTGAATCATAAACCTGTGTGTGTGTGTGTGTGTTTTTGTGTGTCTTCTAACATGGCATATCAAAAATATTGCCATAAAATATGTCAAGACAAGCTCAAAATATACCGCAAGCAATGCTAAGTAGTGTGAGAGAGGCAGAGATAGATAAACAGACAGAGAGAAAGAGAGAAAAACCTTGGCATCGTTGAGTGACATCGATTGACATATGCAGCATATGAACAACTTGAACAGTTGCTGGAATCTAGTCAAGGCAGGGTTGGGTATGGCAGCAGCAGCAGCAGCGGAAGGATAATGAAAAATATTTCCATATTGCAAATAAAGTCATTTTGTCAGGCCAAGAGAGAAAACAGTAGAAAAAAACAGCAAAACAGGACAAGAAATACGTAAAGGAACAGGAGCAGCAACAGCAGCGAGTCCAAAAGCAGGACCAGCATCAGGTGATGCTAACCCTTGTCAAAAATCATGAACATATAGCCAGAACCTTAGTTTCAGGCTTACCTGTACAGCCACACACACAGACACACACAGCTGACAAGCTTGTTTTTGCAGAGAGTCAGAGCATATTTCAATTTACGAAGACACCGAGCTGAGGCAACATCAACAGCAACAACAACAACAGCAGCAATAGCAGCAATGTATCTTGGCAGTTACCAAAAACTAGGTAAGACTGCTGCGAGTGTTGCTCATAGAGTTGATGAATGTGCAATGCACATTGACGAAAAATAAATTATTGTATATTTTTGCTGATTTATTTAACAGAAATTATTTCCATGATTTATTATAAGAATTAATTTAATTTTTTTATTTATTTCTTTTTATATTGAAATTTGCTTTTTATTTATTTATTTTTTATTAATTAATTAATTTCAATATATTTTTATTTTATATTATTATTTTATATTTCTATTTCTTAGAAGATTTAAGCATTGAAACGCATCTCGTTGAAGGCAAAGCTTAGGCAAAAGTCTGTGGTGTTTTGTTGACGGCTTTTGTTCGTGCTAAAAGTTTATGCAAATTCATTTCAAGTTTTCGTCCAAGGCAAGCTGCATCATCATCATCAGCCAACATCTTGGCTCTTCAGTTGAACATTCCCTCTTCCCGCTTACTCAGCTCTGTTTCACTCTGTCAGTAACATAAGCATCATCATCATCATCATCATCATCTCAACAACATTATCTGATGCTTGATAATGTCTTGCTTAGGTTGAGGTTGAGCGACCTTAAGCCACAGAGACTGGCCTCTGGTCTATGTTTCTATGTTGACGTTCAGGCATTGCATACATTTTGGGCTCATTGCCATGGACATTGACAAGAAATTGTTGTTGTTGTTGTTTGTTGTCCGCAACTGTCGGCATTCGCATTATTACAATTATTACGTTGATGTGCACAGCTTCAGTTGAGTTTTGCGGCTCGAGTCGCCTTGTTTCGGGGCGCCAATTTCTGCATCCTGTTTGCATATTTGCGGTACGGTATGCGGTTGCCAGAGTCAGTTCGCTGTTTGTTATAGCTCTTCTCTGTCTATATATATATGTGTGTGTGTGTGTGTATTATAGCTGACTCGCCAAGTGCACTTCACTGCACATTGCATACTGTACAGTGCATACCATGTATACATGTATTATATTGTTCATTGTTGTGTAACACGGTGCGTATACGCAATTTACCATATTGGTCAATATTATGCCAAGTTACGCGCAATTTCGTGGTTATAGCTTCCATTAGCTTTGACTCATCAAACACTATTGATATTAAAGCTAACAAAATCAAACACAATTTTCAGTTTATACGCGAAATTTTACACGCCCGATGTTAGATAATAATCTCAATGCCATTTGCCATTTGCCATTTGCAATTAGTTACAGTTACAAGCAAACACTATGCTACATATAATTAATGATGCTAGTTATGGTGGGGTAAAAGGCAAAGAGTCAAAGAGATGTGAAAAATGTTGAAGATGCAAATGGCATGCAAATGGCATTCATGCATCAATATGCCTGACTTTTAATTACAAATGAAATTGCTTAGCAGAGAGAGAGAGAGTGAGAAAGAGAGAGAGATTTGGTGGCATCTCGTCTGTTAACTGGGCAAAAGTTTTGACTGGCACAACAAAACAATGGGCAGGCACTTGAGACTTGTTTTTCTTTTGTTTCATGTGCAGCCAAGCACCCAAAGCATTGGCCTTGCCACGCCACGTGCAAAACCCTTTTACAGCTGCTGCTGCTACTGCTGCTAGTTGCTAGTAGAAATGTTTATGAGTATGGGTATGGAAAAAGAAACTTGATTAAATTTCACTCGGTCTCCACAATCAGTGGCACTTGAGAAGCTGCAAGCATAAACCACGCTCGTTTAATTTCAACTCAAAGTCTAAGCAGTAACAAGAGCCAATTCAATAAAAATTAAAAAAAAAATAAATAAAATAAAGAACGAAGGAAGAAGTAGAAGTTGTAGATGAAGAGAGAAGCCAAGGATATAAGCGAATGTTGGGATGTAGCTGCTGGTCGTATATAGCATTCAGCATCCAGTAGCAAGCGGAGCGGGCAAATAAACTTGAAGAAAATTAAAAGTGGCAACCGAGCTGAAGCAGAAACTCACACAGAGCCATAGTATAGAGTCACAGAGTCACAGAGCCACAGCTCGCAGCATATAGCCCAGAGAGCAGAGCCTGAAGTTAAAGTCATGAGATGTTGTTGCCGTTGTGGTAGACAAAGTCGAAGCACAAGTTTAGCCTGGCAGTTTTCTTTCTTCATTTCTTTTTTTTGTATGGCATGGGGGGATGGGGGCATGTGGCATGCGGCAGGAAACGTATCGACTTAATTGAACAAATCGCAGTAAACGAGCCGTAAATTTTTAATATGTTTCGGTTTGCGTAAATAAAAGCTGACGTAAAGTTCTTTGGACTCTTTGTCCTAAATCAAATGGAAATAGAAATGAAAATGGAAATGAAAATGAAATTGTTGTAAATGGGGAGTAAAATATGCGAATATAAGTGGAAATGCCAATGAAAAAGAAATGAAAATGTACAAGACTCTAAATTAATAAATTAAATGCAAAAACAAATTAGAAAAAAAAAAACAAATAAATAAATACCAAAAAAGTAAAAACAACAACTAACAAGTAGAAGAAGATGTAGAAGAAAACGAAATATATAACAAACGAAAACAAATCCATTTAATTAGCGGCTATCCGACTAATTACTTGTGGCTGGCTACATTTTGACTGATTAAAACGCAAAACGTAAAACCAAAAAACTCTCTGTACAGATTTTTATACTTGGTGCACATTGGGTACCAAGAGTATATTGACTTTGTGACAGCAGCAAATGTATGTAACACCCATAAGGAGGCGTGGCCGACCACATAAAGTATGTATATTCTGACTCAGGATCAATAGCCGAGTCGATTGGAGCATGTCCGTCTGCCCGTCTGTCCGTCTGTACGTTCGTATGAACACACAGATCTCGAAGACTATAAGAGCTAGAGACCTTATTTTTTTTTGCAAAGTGATTGTATTAGTTGCAGGCAGATCAAGTTTATATTGGATTTTTGCCACGCCCCCCACCGCCTCTACAAATCAATGAAAACCATTTTTAACACTCCACTGTACCCACACGCAGATAAGCTACATGACTGAATTTTGATACAAAGTTAGAATATGATTATCTGGACGTTGTGTGAAAATTGGGTACAGATCGGATAATAAACATGGAAGTTATACACATTTCAAATACCAAAATTTGAGAGGCGTCTCTATAGCGTACGCTTGCCTGCTGTTCTCACCCCACACACAGCAACCTTAACTTAGTGTTTTTTCTTTCTCACAGTTGTAAAGAGCGTGGCTCAGTGGTTAGAGGGTTGAACTTGCGTGCGTGAGGTCCGCGGTTCGATTCTCGAGGCGATTTTTTCTTTCTTTATTTTTGTAAATTAAATTAAAATTTTTTAAATATAAATATATAATATATCTTTGAGCACCGGGTATTATATAGTCGAGCATAATCGACTATTGCTTTCTTACTTGTTTTTTTTTTGTTGTTTCTTTTCTTTTGCTCAACTTTAAGCTTTGACATTTTGACATAGACTTCTTCCATTTCTCATCGTCCTTCTCAACATTCAGCAAACTGTAAGCAGACGGTAAAAAGCAACAATATTTTCTTTGCTCAGTCTAGCGCAAGTCGATGTGTCTACTAAAACTGTATCTGAAGTCTGACGTCTGGAGTCTGGAGTCTAAAGTCTGTGCCTGTTATTTAGCTGTTGGTCAAATTGAAGGATTCAAGTGTTAATTCATCTCAGAGAACGGACCAAACATCTGACCACAGTGCACTGTCTGTTGAACTTTGAACAAATGTTTACTAAAATTATTAGAAAAAAAAAAAAACTGATTTACAGTTAAATATAATTTCAATTAAAATGGTTTTCCTTGTTTTTTTTTTATTGTTTGATTTACTCAAATTGAAATTTTAGTACAAATGAATAAAATTTTACATTTTATTTTTTTTTATTTTTTTTTTTTATATGCTTTTTTCATGTTTATTATTCATTTCAATGTTTGATGGTATATTAATTGCTGCCAATTTTATAGGCAATCCAGTTTATGAAGTGTCCAACACTTGTGTAGACTCCTGGATTAGAATTATTACACAAAGGTGAACCATAACTGACAATCCCAAATTGTACTATTCGTTGTCTATTATTAAAAATGGCCACATTGTATAATGGGCCACCAGAATCACCATTGCATGAATCATTTCCATTACCACCAGCGCATAACTGATTTGATGAAATGTTTTTATTGTGTGCCTTGTGACATACAGATCGAGGATAGCTGTCAACAAGTGTTTTCAATATAACATCAGATGGGAAACCCGTTTCAGTTGTGCCCCAACCAGCTACATGATAACTCGTATCATTCTCAACTAATTGTTGAAGTGTTTCATTCACAGGTAAACAGATGCGTTTAATATGGACTAGATAAATAAATAAATTTATGAATAATAATGTATAAAAAAATGTAATTTAACTTACATTTGTATTCAACATCATTTTTTAGCTTAATTAGTGCAATATCAAATTGTTTTTCATCAACGTTGTAATCTTCGTGGATAAATATTCGGTCATAGTTAAAATCCTGAACTTGAGTACATCGCGTTTTAAACTTGAGTTCCATGCAATCTTCTACTGAGCTTATTCGATGCTCTCCCAAACGCACTAATATTCTATAAGACAAATATAAACAAGTTAGAAAGCTATAGTCGGGTATGCTCGACTATATAATACTCTAAGATATATTATATATTTATATTTAAAAAATTTTAATTTATAACAATAAAGAAAAAAAAAATCGCCTCGAGAATCGAACCGCGGACCTCATGCACGCAAGTTCAACCCCCTAACCACTGAACCACACTCTTTACATGTGTGAGAAAGAAAAAACACTAAGTTAAGGTTGCCGTGTGTGGGGTGAGAACAGCAGGCAAGCGTACGCTATAGAGACGCCTCTCAACTTTTGGAATTTGAAATGTGTATAACTTCCATGTTAATCATCCGATCTGTACCAAATTTTTTCACAACGGTCAGGAAAACATATTCTTCGCTGGTTGTGCTTAAAATGGTTTTTATCGATTTGTGGAGGCGGTGTGGGGCGTGGCAAAAATCCTCTTATAGTCTCCGAGATCTGTGTGTTCATACGGACGTACAGACGGGCAGACGGACATACTGCAGTCGACACGGCTATTGATCCTGAGTTAGAATATATAGACTTTATGGGGTCGGCCACGCCTCCTTATGGGTGTTACATACATTTGCTGCTGTCACAAAGTCAATATACCCTTGGTACCCAATGGGCACCAAAATTAAATTAATAATAAAACAAAATAAGTTAAAATTTTGTGTAAAAAAAATAAAAAATAAAATAAAATAACTTACAAATCCCAATTAGTAAAACAGTGAGCAGCAGTTAGAATAAATCCTATATAAGAATTTTTCATTATAAAATCAAATAGGCAAATAAATTGTTAAATTGTACTTACGCTTACTTATTAATGTACCGCCACATGGAAATCCTATTTCATTCGACTTTTTATTTTTCATGTTTAGAAGCGCCATCCATGAATGTGAATATAAATCAATTTCATTGCCACCAAACACTTTCACATTTACACTTTGTGAACAGGTTTTATGATCTGTTAATTCTTTCATTGCGTTTATAATCTCAATAGGTTTCTCGCAACAAACATTATTCTATTTTTTTTTACAAATAAATTAAAATTTCAATTAAAATAATATTTTTATAAAATTATATTAGTTAATGTATTCCTAACCTTTAAACACTTGTTACTTTTTGCATTGCGGATCAATATTATTTGGGCATAGCTTTTTTTTTTTATTTTTACTATGTTATCAAATATTGGACATTTTTGAATTGTAGTGCAGTAACCAGGCTTTCCAGCTTTTGTCTCGCATCGGTTATCTTACAAAAAAAAAAAATGGAAATTTATATACACATAGATATTGAATTAGATGAGTATATATAAATATATTTAATATATTGTATACCCATGGAATTGTCTGAACAAATTGCTACGATTAGCAATAGCAACTGCACTAAGAAAAGTATAATTTTTAATTTCAGTTTGCACATTGTAAAATCGCTTGGCGTATAAATTTGAAACTAAATTGAATTTTAACATTTCCTACAATTATATACAAAAAATTTTTGTACGCTTATCAGTCAAAAATTCGGAGATGAATCAATTATTTCCTCTCTTAAGTCAAATGTGTTTTTGCTCAAGAAATACAATTTTTGTTTCTCTATTGATTGACATAGATTGCAGGCACGAGCGAAGTACGAGTGTGAGTCTTTTTAATGACTGAACGACTCACTCTCTTAAATTTGTTATTTAAAGAGAGAGTAACAAGCATAACAAGCTCATATGAAAAACATTCAAATCAATTGTCAAAAACGAAAATAATCAAATTGTTCTACTTGAAGCGGCAGCAAATTTTTCAATTGTCTTCATAAACAGAACGCAAAGTGAGCTCTATATATATGTATGTAAATTTATATACATATCCGTCTGTACGTCCGTCTGAAGACACAGATCTCGGAGACTATAAGAGCTAGAGACTTCATTTTTTTTTTGCAAAGTGTTTGTAGTATTTGCAGGCAGATCAAGTTTATTTTGGATTTTTGCCACGCCCCCTCCGCCTTCACAAATCGATAAATACTGAATTTTGGTAAAAAGTTAGAATATGTTTATCTGGACATTGTGTGAAAATTTGGTACAGATCGGATAATAAGAATGGAAGTTATACACATTTCAAATTTCAAAAGTTGAGAGGCGTACGCTTGCTTGCTGTTCTCACCCCAAACGACGGCAACATTTACTCAGTGTTTCTCACACTTGTGAAGAGCGTGGCTCAGTTGTTAGAGCGTTGAGCTCGCGTGCATGAGGTCACGCGGTTCGATTCTCGAGACGATTTTTTTTTAAAATTTTTTTTTTAAATTAATTTAAAATTGGCGAGTGCGCAGCACGAGCTAAATAAATATATAATATAACTTTGGTCGAGCACACTCGACTATAACTTTCTTACTTGTTATATATCTGTTATATTATACTATCTAAATATATAAAAATTAATATTTATACTTACTACTTTACAAGTGTCATTTATTGAAATTCTAATGTATTCTGATGTACATTTCATTTCTCGGAATAAATTCATTTAATTGTCTTTTTAAATGAATCATTAAATTCCATCATTGTCTTCAATTGTATTACAATGTTCGACCTAGACTTTAAGCACTTTAAATAATATATTTTCACATTTTATTATACAAATACTTTTGTAATATTCGTAGTGTAGCTTTACGAGAAATTTATTTTCTTTTATATTAACTGAGTTATGTAAATTAACACAGCTTATTGCTAGTTTGCCTGATATTTCATAGTGAAAATTTGTTGATTTTAGCATGTTTTCTAATGTTCTTTTTTTGCGCTATATCTTTTAACACTATATAGAAATTAATAGTAATAAAAAAAAAAAAATTATGAAAATTATGTATAATATAATATTTAAAAAATAAAT